>APFE030024524.1:62475-73345 GCA_000404065.3 Pinus taeda
AAAGAATGAACCAATCTCTCCTAATAAGTCAAATGAAGTAGATTGATATAGAAAAACTCAACATTCCAGTTCATCTATGAAATGGAGAATCTATCCAATTACACTATAAATGGAATCTTTTATTAGTGAAACATGGCCTTTCAGAATGCTTTTGCAATCGAACTTTGTCCCCAGTCCATCAAAGCTCCTCCTTAGACGTTCTCCTACGGAGGACGGACAACGAACTGCAAGAGGTGCTAGGAATAAGGAAAAGCTATCCAAAAGATACTGAAAGAGTGAGAGGTCTGAGGCATTCCTGATTCCTTATACCTTATCCCTTATCAAGGCGTGGGCATTCGTTAGCAAGGGAGTTTGATTCGGTATGGGTCCAGGATCAAGGGCACTGGGGCGTTCAAAAAAGGCATCGAGCTGCAAGGGGTCGGGGATCAAGGGGTGATTGGTTCGAGATCAAAGGCACTGGGGCATTCGCATTATCTGCCAGGGCCCATATTTCTTAAGTAAGTTGAAGGCGATTGGTTCGAAGGGAAATAGTACTGGGATGTTGGGTTGCAAAAGCAGGGATGGAACTTCATAATCAGGGTCGGCGAAATCAGGGATTGCAATCAAGGTGGGGCATGGTGGTTTTATAATGTATATAGATAGAGGAAGGGCGATAGTCGATAGTGAGGGCACGGGCACTTGCCGATGGATCAATACCCGATCCAAAATGGTTATAGCGTATATAGAGGTTCCAGGACGGGAGAGAAATCAGTAGTTTGGGTATAACCTTCCCTTCACTAACCTGGATTGGTGGGGCTAATGGTTGGGAAGGGGCACGAACGCTAGTGAGGGTCCCGGGGTAGTTCGTGCTGGAATGTATTCACCCTTCGGGTGAACCCGTCGCTATGTTTTAATGAGCCTAGCGACAGTGAAACTCATTCTCGTCCATTTGGAAAATTTTGTCGCTATTAATTTTAATGATTTTAACGACAATGATTACTCGATCCTTTTCAATTTTAGAGAGTTTCAAAAGGGACAGAAAGGAAACTCCAACAATCCTTTTTCGTCATATAATCCCTTAAGTCCAAAAAAGTATAAATAATACGAAAGGGATGAATTTTCGATAGTTTTAATGAGATAAATAAGTTAAGCGCTCGATCTTTTTGTGTAATAATCCCTCAGGTCCAAAATGATTAAAATCTAGAGGAGGGATAGCACTTCTGATTGCTTTAACGAGCTAGAGAGGCCAATCGCTCGACAATCTTTTCATATTTTATGAGTCAGGTGAAAAGAGCTTAAAGGAGACTCTTTTTTGAGGAACGAGTGATAATTTTGGGTAGTAGCTGATTCCAGGTAAGGTTTGGAATTTTCCAATCATGGTAGTGTCACAAGGATGGCTAACAGAATCACTCATCATAGATGTTCCTCAAAAAGGGTAACCAATCAAATGGAGGTGTATGATCGGCTAAAATAGAGTGGAGGTGATGATGAAAACACGACCAAGGCTCAAAAGCTGATGATAATGCATTCACAATGGTTATTTACCAAATATTGGTTCATTTGTTAATGAGCTTAAAATCTGGGGGAAACATTTGCTCATTGCTTAGGTTTAATTTTTAACGAGCTTGAACTTCACATAAAAATTTCTCATGATAATGATCATTTATTATTTGATTCACCGTTAGCACTTTGTTCTTTCAATGGTCGTACTACCTGCTCAATTGCTTCATCAAACCGATTAGAAATGAAAACACATGCTTGAAAAATGAGTTAAAACACTAATACCTTACTCGAATTACGTGAATAGTAATTTAAAAGTGACTTTTACCTCTCATTTTACCATTTCATTTGAACTTGGTTTGTTGGAGATCTGGAGGTTCTTTTCCCCCCTAATTTTCACTAGCTTATTCCAAGCGATTTTGTGGACGATTCATGGCGCCGTCTGGACCAGGTAGGAGCTAAACCTGTGCTATTCAGTTGCATTCTTTCCTTTTTGAATTCTGAGCATGTTTCCCTGTTTTGCTGAGCCCCTAGGGTTTGAACAATTTTCCCTGGCCCCATCGCACCCTTCCTATATCGAAAGGTGTGATGCATACTGGACTAGTCACTGGCCAGTCAATATGCATTGCTCCTAGTACACTGCTAGGGTGCGATGGGCGCAAGGAGAGAAACTTGCACTGTTTTATCATGGATTTTTTTGCCTGTTTTTTGCCAAATTAGGACCCTGACTCTTCTCTTTTTTGTTTTCAAAGATTCATCAGAGCAAAATGGTTATTACATGGCGAGAACGCAAGCATGAAGAAGAGGACATGGTTGCTTTACATGATTCGAGTATGGTAACTGCACTGCAGAACTGCGGCCTGCTCAAGTTTTTCCACATCTCTAGCATGAGGCAACAAATCAACTTGTTGCAATATTTCCTCAATGCATGGGATCCTACCAACCAAGTGTTCCAGATCAGAGGAAAATCCATCCCCCTAACTATTGTGGACATCTATTTTTTGACCGATTTATCTAGGCGTGGTGCCCCTCTCTCATTATCAGGTTCTGCTCGTGGGGGCGAATCCATGAGAGATTGCATTCACCGGTATTGCAGAGAGGGATCACAGTCGAGTAGGGACGACAAGATCAACATCTGAGATGTCACTAGCCAGTCCTTGAGGACCATTCTGTTCAATTTTGCTAGATTGGCTGGTAGTGCGGCTCTTCACGTGGCTAATAGGTCTTATATGTAGTACACCTTGGAATGCCTTGAACCAAAGGTGTTCAACTGGTGTGATGCAGTACTCCCTGTGATGAAAGAACAGCTAACCAAGGTAAAAAGAAGAAGATCCAAGAATTTCAGCTATGGTTCTATTTTGACCGCCTTTGCCTTGGAAAAGATCCCACTGATGCAGCCGCAATACATTTCACTTGGTTTACCTCCACCGACTGAGCCATGGATGCAGAGATGGGTTGACCTCATGGCCCGACATGTTGTTCAGTCCCAGATTTATTTCTCTGACACCTTCTTCGAGTGGTTCAACCGCTAGGAGATGGTTTATGCCGAGTGTCCATATGCTGGTATGGATTTTCGGGGTGACCCGGATTTGGTGCTGCCGGCTAGTGAGCAGTGGGGTGCTATAGGTAAATTCTCTGACCATATCTCTATTTATTGTTTTCATAATGTTCTTATGCTTCCTTTGATCAAGACTAATTAAAACTGATGTGCTCATGGAGACATTGGACTAGTTCGACCAGCAGTATGCCTAAGAGTACAAGCTGCCGCTCTGGTAGGGGAGGCTGTTGGAAGGGCCATCCTTCACGACCTTGATGTGGCCGAGACTCTTTCAGCATTGCAGGATCAGGTCGAGGGTCTCACTCTTGGTATTCCAGATGTGAAGACCGACGAGCTGCATCTGAGGTTGCAGTGACATACTACTAGTGTGCCGAGTCGATGGACTAGGCTTTTATGCATGATTGCACAAGCGGTGACTTGTTATCACCAGCATCATTAGACTAGCGTGCCCCCTAGCATTTTGAGTTTTGGGTCATTTGACCAATTTTGTCTTGGTTATAGAACATTATATGTAAACCATAAACAGTTATATGTATATTTTTGATTTTCGAAGCTTTATTTTGGTTAAGTTACATGATCCTATTGCAAATATTGATGCAATGTTTCTTTTATAAATGTCACAAATGTCTATCTAACACATAATTTGCCAATGAGTCCATTAATGTGTTTAAATTTCTAGAAATATGTTGATATTGAATAGAATTGAACTATCTTTCCAAAATCTTGACCCTTAGGAACATGCGGTAGATAGTTGGATTTCGTACAGAGTAGATACTAGTGAGTTGTAGAATGACGAGTTGTGAGTCTAGCCTTACGACAAGTCGGTGTATGCCATGTGCAATGGCATCAGAGAGGAGTTATATCAACACGTTGTATTCAACGATATTGTTCATTGACGTACCTGTACATATCCCTCTGAAACTCATTAACTTGCCACTGGGATCGAAGATGGCCCAGGCCGCAGAAGATAGGTTCCGCGAACTATGACTCGCTCTATCAGCATATCCAACAAATGGTTCCAATAGGTTCGACATCTATAACAAATGCAAAAATTGGATTACCTAACCAAAATAATTACCCTTAGCGAAAACAAAAATGTAACAAAAGCATAGGGGTTACTATGCTGAGTTAAGCATAGTAACGCTTGAGGTACAACCCGTTGCGAGGTTGCACCAGTGGAATCCCATCATAATCCACCAACTCGTAGGCTCCTTTTCCTAATACAAGCTTAAAAATATAGGGACCCATCCATAAAGACTTGAACTTACTTGCTCCCAACTTATCGGATTCTTGGTCGTAAAGAAAGACCAAGTCACCTTCTGAGAAGACACGAGATTTGACATTTTTGTCGAACTGCGCTTTGACTCATTTTTTGTGGGCATCATTAGCCGATGCGGCATCATGACGAGTTTCATCCAATTATATTAATTCCAAGAAACGAGCCTCTTCTTCTAAAGTTCCGGGGAGAAGGTCGACCGCGAGCTTGAGGGACGAGATTTCACACTGAACTGGCAAGATCGCTTCCAGGCCATACACCAGTTGAAAAGGTGTAAACCCGGTCGCATTCCTCACCAATGTCCGATATGCCCGCAAGGCTGAGTAAAGGATCAGGTGACAACTCCTTTTATGGACTACAATCATCCTTTGCAGCATGCGCTCCAGGACCTTGTTGATTGCCTCAACTTGTCTGTTAGCTTGCGGATAATACGGTGTAGAGCTGTCGTGGGACAATCCTAATTTGGCAGCCAACTCAACCATCATGTGATTGCGAAAATGTGATCCATGATCTGTGACTATGGCCTGTGGAAAGCCGAATCTGGAGACTACATGATTGAAAAAGAGGAGGGCAATCGTTTCGCCGCTGTTGTTTAATGTAGGCATCGCCTCGGCCCATTTGGTAAAATAGTCTAATGTGACTATGATATACCCATGCCCCCCAGCCGAGGTGGGGTTACATGTCATGAAATCTATGCCCCATTTGGTGAATGGCCCAACAGCTACTACTGGCTGCAGAGGTGCGGGAGGTATTCTGGTTTTGCGATCAAAGATTTGACAGGCATGGCAACTTTTGACTATGGTTATGCAATCTTTAGACATTGTTGGCCAGAAGTATCCTGCTCGTAAAATATTTTGCGCCATGCCCCCCACACGTGCCTGAATGACAGTCATTCAGGACTTTTTCGGCCTCCTCAAGGGTGAGGCACCTTCGTAGAACCATATCGATACCACAACGGTAAAGCGTATCATCGATGATCATGTAGTCTTTAGTTTGGTATCGAATCTGTCATTGTTCCGAGCGTCAGGTATTAGACCTATATGTTTGGGTTTGGAGATAGATTATTATATCTCCATACCACGGATTGCTTGAAGATATCAGAAACAAAGATTCATCCACGATTGCTTCTTCGGAGGTTGCATCATTGGACGATGATGGGAGATCACATAGTAACTCCGCGAAAACCAGGGCTTTCTTCAATTTGGATTTTTTGAATTCCAGATCAAACTCTTGTAAAATCACTATCCATTTTGAATATTTGCCCCCTAGCAACTGTCGTGATAATATATAAGTCATGGGGTTGCAATCTGATAAAATGTTAGTTTTTCTAAAGAGGATGTAGTGTCAAAATCAACGTAGGAGTACTTCATTTCTATATCATTTAAGTTTTGACTTAAATAATATATTGGATGTTCAATTCCATCGTCTTCTTGAACTAAGACCATTGCTATGGTTGTATCCGCTGCAGCCAGATACAAGTTAAAGTCTTTTTGATAATCAGGGCATACATTAATGATGCTTTTATTAGGGATTCCTTTAAAGCATCAAAGGAAGCTTGCGCAACCTGATCCCAGATGAAGGGTACTTCTTTTTTCAACAGACGACTATAAACTTTAGCAAGTTCGACATAATTTGGAATGAACCTCCTCAGAAAGTTTGCTTTCCCTTGGAGTTTCTGAATCTGAAGCAAATTTGAAGGTGGAGGCAAATCAATGATTGCCTGAACCTTACATGGGTTGAGACGAATCCCATCTTTTGAGACCACAAAGCCAAGTAAACGACCAGAACTAACACAAAACACACATTTGTGTGGATTGAGTCGTATCTTGTAGTGTCGGAAATGTAGAAATATCGCTCTTAAATGTTGCGGATGATTGGGTCTGCTTTCACGAATGAGCCAGAAGATATTCGAGATATGGTTGAACGGTGTTCTTGATGTCGTGGAAGGCATAATTCATTGCCCTCTGAAATTTTGCCCCTGCATTCTTTAAACCAAAGGGTAGCCTGTGATATGCGAATGTGCCCCACAGACAAATAAATGCAGTCTTTGACTGGTCCTGTGGGCAGATATTTATTTGATTATACCTGGAAAATCCATCCATAAACGAAAATATTTCACATCCGGCACATTTATCAATTATCTGGTCAATGAAGGGTGTAGGGTAGTTGTCTTTTGGACAAGCTTGATTTACATCCTATAACCAATGCACACTCTGATCGTTCCTTGTTTTTTCATTACAGGAACAATATTCGATACCCAATTGGTTAGAGGAATCGGGTAAATAAAATTAGCATGGAGGAGTTTTTCAACTTCCGCCTTGATGGCAGCGACTTTCTTGGGGTGCACCTGCTGGAGCCGTTGTCGTACCGGTTTGACATTTGGATACATCTTAATTTCATTTTCAACTATGCTCGAGTCAATGCCTGGCATTTCATCATATGACCAAGCAAAGACATCTCTAAACTCGCGAAAAAGAGCGTAATATACTTCCATTTCTGAAGGAGAACAAGATTTTCCGACATGAATATTCTCTACAACATCTGTTTTGGTCAAGATATTTATGGCGATAGTCTCTTCAATGTTGGACAGGTTTCACTCAGAATCCACCGTATTTACAGTATTTTACAGAAATTCAAAAATTGAGGGATGATCAAGGTCACTAGAATGGTGGTAATCTTCCCATTGTGCCCCATCAATCATCATTGACTGAACAATTCCTTCGTCTATAGAATGTACTTGCGACCAAGGATCTAAAGGGGTGCCATATTCCTTAGACCTATCTATCCATACGCTTGATGAGCATTGATTTAGGTTTTCCTCCCATGTCGAAAACATTGATTGCTACAATATTTCGATTGGGCTTGGAGGCAATACTTGTAGATGATCCATGTTAATATCATTTTCGGACATTTTTTGAATAGAGGATATCATATTGTAGGTTTCCACCGTTGCCGCTTCTGCCAAATTGATTGGAGGCGGTAGGGCAAAATTCCCCATTAATGTAGGGTCTTTTAGTAGGCCTACTCCGATATTTTGAAGCAAATGAGGGCTTCCATGGATCATCGAAATGCTTACCGTAACTTGTGAACTATTGGGGAGAAACATTTGTTGGTCGACGACTGTAATTCCTCCTTGGAAGGGAAATGCAACCTTTCTGAGGTACGTCGACACAACGGCAGCCATAGCATATATTCAGGGCCTTCCCAATAGGATGTTGTAATCAAGGCTTCCGTCGATAACCTCAACATCAATTCCTACTGTTTTGCCCCCAGTTCGACTTGCAAATTACTCAATATCCCATATGGGGTGTATGTTCGTCCATCAAATGCTTTTAATGTCGTCGACGATTGCGACAAGGGTGGAGATCCTAAAGTTTTCCAGAAACTCATCGACATAATACATGTAGATGCTCCCTCATCAATAATTGTTCGATGAATAGTTTTGTCGAGGGCTTTCACTTGAATAAGGAAAGCTAGTTGAGCTGGTAACTGAGCGTCATATCCTTTGTGATTAAAGGCCACAACATTAGAATCTATTGGATCAATCCCACCTGTTGCTAACAATAAAGCCTACTTTTGGGACGGGAAATTTTGCAGTACCTCAAGTGTCGACATTGCGGACGGCGATTAGGCCAGAACCTCCACTATATTATAATGTTGTGCTGCTCTAGCATGAGGATTAAACGTCGATTTTTGTACTACTCCCTTTGGCGGTTTTATCGTTAGTTCAGGAGTGATGGGTGGCACAACTTTAGTTGAAGTTGTTGTCGAACTACTAGGTTGATCATTATCCTTGTTGTTCGACATCTGTGGATTCTCATAATCTTTATTCCTTGTTGATATCAAAGCATCATTTAGCTGCTTCGAAACAGACAACATTAGCACTTGGGACGAGGAAGCATTATTGCTAGCAACCAGAGTTGTTCTTGGGTTTGGAAACAGATTAGTCAATACTGCCGAGGTTCTTGAACTCTTGAAGAATTTTCTAAGCTCAACTTTATATGGACACTCTCTCGTCCAATGATCCTCATCACATATAAAGCATGGATGACTTGGTTTCCTATCTCCAGAAGGGTTTGCAGAAGATTTTTCGGGAGACAATTCCTCTTGTTTGTTCTTCTTCCCTTTCTTTTTCTTCTTGCCTCCTGGTTGCTTGGTTTCTTTGCCTTTGTCGGTTGACACGGCATTTACTTCCAAGGTGAGAAGTTCTTTATTTTCATTTTGACTTGAAACCATATGAGCCTTTTTTGATGTAGCCTTTACGGTTTTCGTGCTAGTCATACCTATCACGCTATCGTTGGCATGAGAGTCTTTGTTTGATTTAGGAGGGGGAGGAATGGAAAATTCCGGTCTAGGAGCATCAGGGATTTTATCTTAGAGCGTGCCAGGTTGAGTATAGATCAAGTCTAGATATTGTGCATGAGCAATAACTTGCTCTTCAGTGACGACTCCTCCCTTTGCCACATCTTCTGTAATAGAAGGTAGCAATGACTTAATAAACCATTCAGCCAACAAATGATCAGGAACGTATGTTTTTACCATTCTACAGCAACGTCACCATTCATGAATATGATCGGATATATGAGTGGCCGTCGTTTGTTTGAAATTGGTAAGAAGTTCTGTTCCCATTTTGTACCTTATGGGTAACTGAAAATGGGTTAAAAAGGTTGTGGCTAGGGTACTGAAGTTATCAAACGAAGCTCTAGGCAATTCAATATACCATTTTGCTACTGAACCAGTTAATTTTTGCTGAAAAAGGCAAAGCCTGATCAAATCATCGTAGAGAGTGTTTGATGAACACCACAGATGAAAGGTCATCACATGATTCGACGGGTCTTCACCTAGATTTCCATTAAATTTAGGAATATCTGACGGAAGTTTATGAGGAATTATTGGCCACCAAGGGGCATAAGCGATTGGATCATTTGTTAGTCGATTCAGATCCGATAACTCTAAAGTCGCCACGAATGGAAAATATTGATTCAGGCTCAGTGAAGCATACCCAGGATAAGATGGAATTGCCTGAGCAGTTGGTCTTTGCATACCAGCATAATGCATTTGATGCTGGCAACTTTGGTAAGGTTGATGGGAATGAATATTATGATATGATAGATGTTGACCATTTTGAATATATGGCTACCCATTACTTGCAAAGACTTGTTGCTCAGATCCTTGCTAAGCTTGTTGGAATTATGGTTGTTGGTAGTGTACCAGCCATGGTTGTGAAGCCATGAGTTGTTGTCTTGTACTGATTGTTTGACCAAGATTAGGGTTAATGGTCCCCGTTTGAACCTGGGTCATTCAACTAGTCGGTGCTTGTGGTTGCATCGCAGGGACAAGAGGTTGTTGTATTACGACCTGAGAAACTAGAGGATGGCATACAATAGGCAATGCTTGTACTTGTGACACCGTCACGATAGCTGGCGTAGTGGGGATATTTGATACAGGTAAACTTTGTTGCATCGAGTATACAACTCTTGGTTGGTATGTTCTATGCTTATAACAGTTTACTTCTTTTTCTTATTATATTCCACAGGTTAGCAATCACATGTACATAAAGTAAAGTGCAAATAGAACATTAAATGATCGACAGAAAACAAGCCAAGACAAGAGACACAAGATGTGGCAGCTAGCTAGGGACAAACCCCACAATGTGTGGGGAAACCCTTTGATCAAATATTCTTTTATCTTCAATAATTCAATAGAGAGAAATAGTACAATAAATTTGATTCATATTACCAGTAGCAAACCCTAGATCAGCGACATCAGCATTAGTGGCTTCATTATCAAAAAAAGGCAAACGATATCTCACAAACCGACCGTCGGATTGATTTCATTCCACCACCAAAAGTTGCAACTTCCAGAGGAGGTTTAGATGAACCTACAACATAGTTTAGATGAGGAGATCTTCTAGGCCACGCAGGTCAATCTTTACTTCTGTAGTTGCAGCTTCAGTTTCAGTAGTTTCTGGCTTCAAACTAGGGCAGTCGATGTCTTACAAACCGTTCGTCGGATTGACTTCATTCCACCACCAAAAGTTGCGGCTTTCAAAGGAGGTTCAGATGAACCTACAACACAGTTTAGATGAGGAGATCTTCTAGGCCACGTAGGTCAATCTTTACTTCTGCAGTTGCAGCTTCAGTTTCAGCAGTTTCCGGCTTCAAACTAGGGCAGTCGATATCTTGCAAACTGTTCGTCGGATTGACTTCATTGCACCACCAAAAGTTGCGGCTTTCAGAGGAGGTCCAGATGAACCTACAACGCAGTTCAGATGAGGAGATCTTCTAGGCCACGTAGGTCAATCTTTACTTCTGCAGTTGTAGCTTCAGTTTCAACAGTTTCCGACTTCAAACTAGGGCAGTCGATATCTTGCAAACCGTTCGTCGGATTGACTTCATTCCACCACCAAAAGTTGCGGCTTTCAGAGGAGGTTGAGATGAACCTATAGCGCAGTTCCAAAGAGGAGATCTTCTAGGCCACGCAAGTCAATCTTTACTTCTGCAGTTGCAGCTTCAAATTCAGCAGCTTCCGGCTTCACCTGTGTGAGAGAGAGAGAC
>APFE030024524.1:83524-116584 GCA_000404065.3 Pinus taeda
AGGAGAAAGGACTAGGATTTCCTCCAAGGGGAAATCCTTGGTTGGTAGACTCCATTTTCCTCAACCTAAGACCAACGCTGGAATAGTGATATTGTTCCGATTAAAATAAATTTTAGATGCTTTGACACAACTTTCGTTTTCAATTTTTAAGAGTCGAGAAAAAACAAAAGATGACTCTAGTCGCCTTCAATTTTTAATGAGCCCAAAGTGACAAGTGCTCAAATGGACCTTTTCCTTTAAGGAGTCTGAAAAGGAACGAAAGAGACTACTCTGGAAGTCTAGACAGAGGGATTACCAAATCAATCGCAAAACTGGAGAATAATTTTTACGGTACAACAGTCAATCTTCCCGAATGTTGTGTTCAGTGCATTGCGATTGATAGGGAGGCAGACACGACTTCCTAAGGATAAAGGATATAGCCTATTGTGGTCTCCCAATATATACTCGACGGTACGTGGGAGCACAAGTCTGTACAGGCACTTTTCGTCTCAAAGAGGAAGAATCACCCTACCAACAATGAAAGCGATAGTTACCAGGCTTTACGACGCCGGAATACGTCTCTAACCTCGACTTCTAAATGTTGTGCGTTAGGTTCCAAAGCGTTTTTATGTTCATTGAATTTATTTTACAGTTGATCTTGCTTAAGAAATTTTCCTTTTAGGTTCACCACGTGATGTAGATATACAATTCCTAAACTACAATCTAATATGATAAACAATCGTTTAATCTTCCTTTTGCAATGAAAATCCTAGCTACTAAGGAAAGAGAAATGAGATTCTTTCAACATAGAGCACAAAGCACACACTAGATGCATTGTCCTAAATCAAACCAACAAGCAGTCTAAATGCAAATGCACATGCATGTATTTGTTTTCAGCCTTCTTAATATGTGAATGACAAGAAGAGTGCTAAGTACAAATCTGAATTATCTTTTCAAAGCGAGAGTACTAGCAATTTTTCTTCAAAATACGAAAGGAAGATAATGACAACACTTCGCGATTTTGAATTGAAAACTACTTTCGACACTTGAAAAACCACTAATTCAAATCAATTACAATAGTAATAGCATAATCGACCATCAAGAACAATAGGATTCTTTTCTTTGACTGAAAATGACACTTGCGACACTTCCAAATCAAGAAACGACAGTTCAATTATGCTACTTCTTTGTAAAAGAGAACTAAAAGTGGCGCACAATACACAAAAACATTTACAGCTCTTTGCACAATGGAGGCGAAATGATGGAAAGGAAGGGGGTTTCCAGAGAGCTTTACTGATCACAGATAGCAAAACTCCTGAATAAAGCTGAAGAGAGTGAAAAAAAAACCAAAATCTGGAAGCAGAAGAGGTCTTGTCTGATCAGCGCACCTGCAACATAGGGAAAGTGCGATGCAGCACACCTACTGCACACAGGAGGTGCGATGCATCTTGATTCCCAAGAGGAGAAGGTGCAATGGTCCAGGGACGAGACTTCAGCTTGGTTTTTGGTCATAGTTTGCAGCTCAGTTCAGGGATTTAGGCCGAGCAAGTGATGTTCAGTAAATATAAATCACAGGGGTTGATCTAATGAGGTTACTAGAGCCACCACCAGGGTAATTAGAATGTTTGCAAATCGATTGTTCAGTTTATAAACAAAACCCGGAGATAGACTGAAGCAACATTGATCTACTTTGCACTTGCATAGAAAATGCAGTTCGAAGACTAGTTGGCTTGACTTCAGGCTCCATCTGTAAGTTTATAAAACAAACAAATATAGGCAAGCAAACAATCTATTTTCTCCCTAGTGGAGTCGCCATTTTTTTATCGGGAAATCTAGTGTCCACTCGGAGCTGCTAGTCCCACTAAGACGGGTAGATATCTTAGAAACAAACAAACCAAAAGTACTTTCGCTTTCCTTTAAGAGAAGTAGATAAGAGAGGAACAAAGGACACCCACCTCAGTCTTGTGCTTGGTTCCTCTCCCTTCTGATAGATCTTTGCTACTCCTTCTTCACTTACCCAGCTTCAATGAGTACCTGTGGAATCAAAGCAGCATAATACTATCGAAGAACAAAGATCTACAATCATAAACAATATAGGACCAGATATATATTGACCACACAAATGCATATACCATCAAACATACAAGAATGTGGAGGAAAACTTGAATAGCTTTATTAATATCAAGAATAGTAAAGAGGATTACAACCAATTTTTCTGACCCGACATCATCCTCCCAGCATGAAAGCCCTTATTCACCTCACGAAAATCTTAGATCACCCAACACTATGATGCTACACTAGGAAACCAACAACACTTCCTTACAAGATACAAGATTCCAGCCTCTGGATCTCTGTGATGAGGGATCCATATATAGATGATTGCAAGGGGGTGAGTCAGCTTCTGGATTTTTTATTAGTGTCCTCTCTCTGATAGTTCTTGATTCCACTTAGAGATTGATGATCTCTTACTCATCCCTGGGCGAATTCAGAGAGGCAAGTATCACAGGAGAAGTTTCTGGAAGATTCCATGATCATCCACCTTGTGAACTGTCTCTACCATTTGTCTACTCTCACCCATTGCACCCTATAGAAGGGCTTTCCAGTATGCATCGCACTTTTTACACTGAGTAGGTGAGATGCATCGCACCCTCTGCACTGGGCAGTCTGTATGGTCCAGTTTTGACCAGTTCTGAGCAATTTTTTGTGGAGAAATTATGGGAGATGATGTAATCAGCTGACCTTGTTCCTTTAAGGCATGAAGCAACACTTTTAGGGACTTAGAAGCCCTTGGTTTATGGACATGTATGATTGGGGCTGCAGTGCCCAAAAATGTCTATAACAATTGCTCTTTGAATCCTGGGGTCTAGCCCCTCATACACATCAATCCCTGACTCCATAGAGTTCACCAAATCTACAACAGGATCTAGTTCCCTCTCTCTCTTCGACTCATCCATGAACTGTGGCATAGTGGGATGGCAATTCTGGCCATGCATGAGAGTATGAGGCTACTGAAATGCATGCTCATGCGTGTGATGGATTCCACCTCCTGCTCTGGAACCCCCACCTTCATTGTGGTTATGCCCTTGCTGGCTTGCAGGCCCATTATTTGTTGCAATATGTCCATCATTAGCTGGCCCAACCTCAACATTTGTTGGTTCACCCTCAATAGCTCATCCATAATCTAGTTCCACCCCCCTTGTCTTGGTTGCTCGTCACCTTCTTGGCCCTCCATATGTTCTCTAGGATTGTCAAGCTTAGTGTCTGAAAAGGAGTCAAGCCCTCTGTCTCTACCATGTCCTCTTCCTTTACCCATGCCTCGGCATCACTGAAATACAATGCCATGGTATCTGGGTGGCATCACCTACTGCTTTCTCCCACACTATCCAAGAACATGCTTTGATAACACTGTAATATTTCTAATTGGAAATATTATGCGATTTACTAAACATACGCTAAAACAACAGTTGAAAATTCAACACATGAACAAAAAATTATAACACTAAAGGAAAATGCACTAAATTTTGAATCTTTTATTAATTTTTGAACCAATAGGAGTAATTTAAGTGAGAAAAGAAGAATTTTGGCTCGTTACAACAATCAAGGCAAAACCCAGGTTGTAATATTTTTTCCCAAGTGTTGGAAAGTTTTCCCACCAAGGCTCTACACTGGCTCAAAAATTTATTGCTCCTTGTGCTAGAAGGAAATTGGGAAACTTCCCTCAAATGTGCTTAGAAATCATTGCAATTGCAACTAGTGTCTCTCCTCAATTAGCTCCACAAAACCCAAAAAATAATCCGCCTCAATCTAGCACTCTAGAAACCCCACAAAATGGTGCGTACGACCCAAATTCTCTTGTACGCACTGCAAAATTTGCTGGAGAATGCTCCCCAAAAATCACACTCAACTCTCCCTAATTTCTCCTATCGATTTCTCCTTCAAATTTCCTTTCCTCTCCATCCTTGACTCCCAAATTACTCTTGTCCCTTAGCTTTTATGCCAATCTGCCAATGAGCCCCTGCACATGCCCCAAAAGACCGAAATTTGGTCTATAACGATCCCTCAAGTTCAGCCATGCAAACCACCCAAAATCTCCAACAATAGACAAGACAAACCACGCTTGAATTCCCTGGAAATTAGCACGCACAATAGTTATCTCTCTCAAGTGGTATGAATTCCTCCCAGGGTCCTGGCCACACGCAGTTCTAGGTGTAAGTCTCCTGCAACAGCTCTAGAATGGCTCCAAATGTGTTCAAATTCTCCTCTAGGGTGACACTCATGGTTCACCGAAGGAGTTGGGATTCCCACCTAGAAATCTCCTTGTGCTAAGTAGCACGATGTTAACTTGGATAAGCAGCTCAAGCAAACAAAATGGTTTAGTTGTTAGGTTGTCAAAAGGCCCCAAATGTTAGCCCTCACCTCCTATTTATGCTTGCTGTCTCCATTTCTCTCCTTGTGGGCCCCATTCCCCACTAGTTCGATTCCCTTCTCTTCTTTCTCTCTCAACAAGCGCATGCCTCAAGGGGTTCATATTCCCTTGGTGTGTGGCCCCCACAACCCACCAAAAAATTAATTTTTCCATTCTCCTAAGCCGATATGCGAAAAATTGTTGGCAAAGAAAAAATTTACCAATATTTTGATTCCTCCTATGTAGCTTAAGGAATTGGGGATATTACAGGAAACTAGGCAATTACTGAGGGGGGGTGAATAAATGATTGTGTCTTTTAACAATTACCAATTTCAAACTATTTTAACAGGCTTTTAATTTTTCTTTAACAATTAGTAGAGTTATATAGGTGTTCAAGAATTAGCCATGAATTCAAAAGTAAACACACAAGTAACACATGTAGACATCAGATATTAGTGGAAACCCACAAAGGGAGAAAACCACAAATTTTTGTTATGATGTAAAGGAAAGCACCCACTCCATCTTTTACATCAATTTTGTAGCATTCTACTTATAGGAGGCTTCATCCTCTCTTTTCTTTTGCAAGAAAAAACTTTTTGGAAGCACCCACTCCCACTTCTTATAGGCTCCAACCCGTTCCTTTTCAATCTACTGTGGGAATAAGGAATTACTAGGCGGGGGGGTGAATCAGTATTATTGAGATTCTTAATGCTTTTTCCTTAATATGCTTTTAGTCCCTTTTTATATTCTGTTACTTATGAGAGCATTCATTCATCAAGAAAGTGAGCAAAAAGTTTAAGCATTCACCTTCATACAACCAATCACGAGCAGCACACAAATTTGACAATGGTGTTTTCACGTGGAAACCCAAAGGGAAAAAAACCACCAAATTGTTGTTTTTTTATGATGTAAACTAAGCACCTACTTATTTACATTAGTTTTTTTGTGAGCACCCACTCATAGGAAGCACTGACCCCCTTAGGTAAGTAAGCACCAACTTGCCAAGAGGCACCAACCTCTTATGAATGAAGCCACAAACCCGCTCTTGCCACTATTCTACTATTTCACACAATTTTCAAACTAAAAACATAGGCATATACAATTACAAGTAAAATACCAAACTTATTCATTGTTATAAAGAGCTTGACAACACTCAAGAATGACCACTCTATTTCTCATTTAAATCTATCAGACGTGCACGCGAAGCAACCGATTGCTTTCTCCATTTCTTTAGTTCTTCTTTGTGAACTATTGTCCTCGTTGCCTTGTCTCAACGCCTTCTACGAATCTAGATAAATCCATCTACCAACTCCATCGATCTTCATTTAATATTTAGTTGTTGACTCATACATCCATTAAACTCATTGTACTACCTCAACGGAGCTCCAAGATATCACAACTTAAACAAACAAAATGTTATGATATTGCACAACCTCAATATCCTTAGCCCCCTTGGCGCTTAGCTCCTTGAGTGTTTTCTTTCTCATACGACTGGGCCTGTGACCTTTGAATTAGCATTATATCAGAGCCCCTTTGTATCGCAACTTCTACAGAGTCTGATCGCGTCTTAGCTCCCTCTATTTAGCCCTTGGTTCCTTTGTGCTCCATATGACCATGTGTTATATAATATCGAAGCCCCCTTTATCATAACTTTTCAAATGCAATTTTCACTGGAGTTACGATGTCCTCATCCTCTGATATACTTACCTCTGATATGTTGATGTCGCTTCTACACATGGTGACTCTTGAGAGGTGACATGTGTCACTTTGATTTGTCCCCGTTGGGCCATTGAAAATGCCAAAACAGGATGCCACGTGTCCACTGTAGTGTCATGACATGCTGATGTCAACTTCCACTTCAGCTTCTCGGAGCCAATGACATGCCGCCATGTGTCCCACTAGAGGAGAGAGAAAGCATCTTGATTAGCCTTGGTTTTGCAACAAATCCTTTGTTAATCTATTAGGAATCCCTCGACGCTTTAATAATATCAACATCACTGGATATCGTAACTTCTAAAAATACAGATGTTAAGAAGTTTCGACATTCCAATATTCTCTGACCTACGATATGCCGATGGCCTCCAATATTTCGATGGCCTCTAATATGCTAATGTCCTCCAATATTTTGATGGCCTCCGATATGTTGATGTCCTCCAATATTCCGATGGCCTCCGATATTCTGATGGCCTCCGATATTCCGATGGCTTCCAGCCTCTGATACCACCTTCTCTGATGTTCCCATATTCAAGTCTCCGATATAGCCTACTCTGATGCTCCGATCTGGCCTACTCTGATGCTCCAATATTCTATCAACCTCTAATATATCGGCTTGGTTATGACTTCAAGACCCTGACTTCGGAAGACCATAAATTTTGATCTAAGAGATCATTTTTAGACTTCCATACATCATTGGAAAGCTCTTTCAAAGCACTTTCTAATGAAGGGGTTTGATGTATACTTTGAGCTCATATGCTATCTATAAAACGACTACAAACTCTTTGTTATTCTTTTCTCATGGATTCCTGCACTCACAACCACTATAATCATTATTTTATGGCTTCTCCAGTAATCCTCCTACTACGATGATTCTATACAAAACACTGAAGCTACAATGGGATTCCTCTTGGACTCCCAATCACCATGTTAATCCTGTTGGCATCAATGCCAACACAATCACATCCACTAGCCATCAAGACACTTCCAATTGTCCAACAATCTCCCCCTTTGGCATTGATGGAAACACCATGAGCTCCCCCTCAGGCTACACATGGTCTTCTTTGATTCCCTAGTGATATTCTCCCCCGTTGGCATCAATGGAAAAGAATACTTCTTGAATGCTCCCCCCAAACCACTGCAACCTACTCTTCCATGGATCCCACATGTTGAGTATCTGCCACGACCTACCGAAATGAAGTCATTTGGAAGGACGAGTCACAACTACTATCTGTTGCCTGAGATATTCAAAGGGTTCTCTTGCCAGTGGCTTAGTAGAAATATCTACAAGTTGATCTTTAGTGGCTACATATTCAAGTCTGACAACATTGGTTGCAACTTGTTCCCTTAAGAAATGGAACTTGATAGGAATATGCTTAGTCTTTGAATGCTTGACTAGATTTTTGGAGATGTTGATGGAACTTGTATTGTCAGACATAATTGGAATAGGATCAGCCGACTCTACTTGAATATCTTTTAAAGTCTGCTTCATCTATAGAATCTATCTGCAACAGGTACCAACAACAATATACTCTTCTTCAACAGTCAATAAAGAAATGTAGGCTTGTTTCTTGCTGACCCATGACACCAAGCATTTCCCCAAAAAGAAAGCTACACCAGAGGTGCTTTTCCTGTCATGAAGACTGCCAGCCCAATCAACATCAATGTAGGCCTTCAACTTAAATTCTTTTCTCTTAGCATACCACAATCCATATTCTTCTATTCCTTGAAGATATTTGAGAATCCTTTTGACAATAACAACATGACTTTCATGTGAGAAGGCTTGAAATCTGGCCACAAGACCCACAACTTGCATGATGTTTGGCCTTGAAGTTGTAAGATACCACAAGCTTCCTCTCATGGATCTGTATTTAGTTTGATTTACCAGTGGTGTCTCATCTTCTTTGCACAATTTGCAGCCTGTAGTCATAGGTGTGCTCACTGGCTTGCAATCTTCCAGCCCAAACTTCTTCACAGTTTCCTTGAGATATTTGGATTGAGATATAGCACTCCTTGTGGAGACTGGGAGATTTGCAAACCCAGGAAGAAGGATAGCTCTCTGATCATGGACATTTCAAACTCTGTCTGCATACTTTTTGTGAATTGATGCCCCAATTATTCTATGTCACTACCAAAGATTATATCATCCACATACACTACTACAATTAGTAGATGGTCGCCTTCAAACTTTATGTATAAATTGTTGTCAATAGTTCCTTTCTTAAAGCCTTGTTGCTGAAGGTATTTATCTAGCCTTTTGTACCAAGCTCTAGGAGCTTGTTTCATTCCATATAGAGTCTTTTTCAATTTGCATACGAACCCTTCATCTGTGGTGAGTATAAATCCTTTTGGCTGCTTAATATAAAATTCTTCTTCCAGATTTCCATTGATAAATGCAAACTTCACATCCATTTTCTATACATTGATGTTTTTATGGCAAGCAAGAGTAAGAAAAATTCTGATAGCTTCCAGTCTTGCTACTAGTGCAAAGGTTTCCTTGAAGTCACCCCTTCTATTTGGGCATACCATTTGCAGACAAATCGAGCCTTGTTCCTAATTACTTGACCCTGCTCATTCAACTTATTTTTTGAAACCATTTGGTTCCAAAATCATTTTTCTCTTTAGGCCTTGGAACGAGCTCCCAAGTGTCATTCTTTTCAATTTGGTCAAGTTCTTCATTCATAACTTTCACCCAGTACTTGTCCTCACTTGCTTGGTTGAGATTCTTGGGTTCAATCTATGACAACAGAGCCAGACTTGCATAACTTGTATTGCCAACAAGTTTCCTCCTGGTTTGAACACCATGTCTTTGATCTCCAAGTATTTAAATCTCAGGATGTTCTTTTTGTACATACCTGGAAGTTGTCTTTGGCCTTGGAGCTGTGCTTGCTTCCTCACCTTCACTATCTAAATCAGTTTCTTCTAGATCTGCAGACCTCATATATGGATTTTCTTCATCATCTGAGTTCATATTTAATTTAGAGGACTCAGGTTGCAAAGCTGTTTCATGTACTATCACATCAATGTAATCCTAAATATCCTTTGTCTGCTTGTTGTAACACTTATATCCTTTAATTCGAGCAGAGTACCCGAGTAATATTCCCTCGCTAGCATGAGAGTCAAACTTTCCAGGATTATTATCATTCCTTTTGATAAAGCACTAGCTCCCAAACACCTTGATGTGTTTAACTGACGTAGGTCTTCCTTTCCACAACTCATACAAAGTTTTATTACTATTAGGCTTGAGTTGAGTTTTGTTTAATAGATACATTGTTGCCTATGTTGCTTCTCCCTAGAAGATGTGAGATACATCTGCTTCATCCAACATTGCTCTTGCCATTTCTTGGATTATTCTATTCTTTCTCTCCATTACTCCATTTTGCTGTGGAGTTCTAGCCACTGAATACTGCCTCCTGATGCCATGCTCTTCACATAATTCTTCAAACTCTCTTGAAATGTACTCTCCTCCTTTTTCTAATATTAAGCATTTTATCTTTAAGTCTTTCTCATTTTCTACTTGAGCTTAAAAAAATTTTAAATGCTTAAATGCTTCTGACTTTTCTTTTAAGAGCACAATAAGTAGCCCTGGGAAAATCATTAACGAGAAGTGTGAAATATCTTTCTCCTTTTGGGGTTTTTACTCTGTCTAGGCCACAAATATCTGTGTGAATGAACTCTAGTGGTCTAGATGAGGAGAACTCTTTTGACTTGAAATGAGTCCTAGTCTGCTTGCCAAATTGGCATGACTTGCAGATTGAGTTATCAAGCCTTGGAAATCTTGGTAATCCTCTCATAGCTCCCATATTGCTAACTTTTATCAAACTGTTGAAATTCATAAGGCCAAGCCTCTTGTGCCACAACCGTGCTTCATTCGTTTTGCTTAAATAACAGTTAACCGTAGAATCATCAAATACATATACATTATTGTGGGTTTTAATTTCTTTTCCCACCAACTTTCCATTCTTAATGTTGCGAATCTCACAATCATTGGATTGAAAGGTCACATCATAGCCATTATCACACATTTGGCTAACACTAAGCAGATAGTGCTTGAGACCTTCCAGATACAACACATTTTGTGTTTTTGTCTTTTGATCAAGGTTGACTATGCCTTTACCCTTTATTCTTGTTGGAGCATTGTTTCCAAAGGTGACATTGTTTCTTGTGTCTTTTTCTTTTAGTGACAAAAATTTACTTTTATCCCCAGTCATATGCTTGGAACAACCACTATCCACATACCATCTGTTCTCTTGATTATGGGCCGATAGAGCGAGTCGACACTGTATGCTCTTTTTGGTCTTTTGTTTTCAGCTCCCCTTATTCTTTTGGATAGCTGGTTGTCTAATATTTTGGGACTTAGGTAGGTATTCAAACTTGCTTCTGCACTCACTTGCTTTGTGCCCAAAATTATTACATTTGAAACATTCTACTTTGTGAAAATTCCTAAATCTAACAATCTCAGGAATCCTACTGCAACCAAATGAATCTACTTCACCTAGATCGTAAATTACATTACAAATTTATTTTAGATGTCTTCTTGAAACATTGAAGTAAATTAATGAAGCAACGTACACCAAATTAAATATGATTCTAAAACATAGTAACTGAGCAAGTAAATACAAACACATAGGACACCATTGTTTTTGGACAAATGTCCACGGAAAAACCCAACTTGGGAAAACTGGTGCAGCAGTGAGGGTTTTATTTTATTATGCAGCAGTGAAATCTGAGTACATCTATGGATGCCCAATTGGAAATCCAAACAGCAAGAAAATCTAGTAGAGATATTCCCTAAGAAACCCCGACACTTTTGTTGCTTGCTCGTGTGCATTCTTGTACTCGCGCGTTCTTGCACTCGCGTGTTCCTGCACTCACGTTCTTGCACCCGCGTTCTTGCACTCGCACGTTCCTGCACTTTCATGTTCCTGTACTTACGAGTTCCTGCACTCACGCATTCCTGCACTCACGTGTTCCTGCACTCATGAGTCCTACACTTAGAATAATGTAGCCTCTTTCTACTGCCTCTCTAGATCTGAAAATCTTCCTCCAGGTCACTGTCCCTGCCCCTCTACTGCAAAAGATCTCTTTGATCAGAATTTCCTCCTGAGAACTTCTCACTTTAGAAATTCGATGTCTTGATCTCTCGATGTGTTTTCCAAATGACCCTCAAACCCCTTATATCCTCTGTTGGATAAGCAATGGCCTAGATTAAACCATAATCAATGGCTCAAATTATTTTGGCTTCATCTATGCCTTTTTCTAGAAGTTTCACCCATGATTAGATTAATACCCATTAATATTTTAATTTTCCTAAGTTTAGACATAGGAACCCCATTAAAAATATTAATTATTTTAATAAAATCACTTTTGGGTAGAATTTCTCAAAACGCTTTTTGGGTTCTTTGGAATACATATGCCCAAGCCTCCTTGCAAAGTTTGAGGCTTAGAACATGTCCGATGCTACCCCAAATAAACACTCCCTCTTAGCGAGGAATGTGCTCTATCAATATACTACTACTGCATACTGGTCTGACTCTAAAACATTGTCCTCTATGCTGCCGATGTCTGACATGCTGTCCACCAACTACTGTGTTGATGCTGCTACTGTACTTCTGCCTTTGACACTACCACTGCCAATGCTACATCTATATTGCAACTCCCTCTCAAATTCTGCATCTGCTATGCTGCTAGCATTTCCACTGCTAACATTGCATCCGTACTATAACTCAGTTGCTGAGAAAAGCAACTGAAAACACCCAAAACTGGAAAAGTATCCCGTGGATACACCTCGATGTTGAAAGCCTGATTGTTGCTAGTCCCATGTTGTCTTCTAAAGCCACTGCACTGTTGAAGCTCTGCACTGTGCCTCCATGCACTGTTGCCTCTCTGCTCTGCATTATGAACTACTGCATTTGTCGCTCCAACACTCCATGGCATCAGCTGAAGACTCCTCCATCCCGCTACTATTGATCATGGGCTCTTGTAGCAAGGTGATGATCCAAAAGGTGGGATCCTCAAGGATCTTGCCCATCTGTAGCTCTATCGAACTACAATTCTATATCAGCCTACCTCCCTCTTGGAGGTATCTTGGTTGTCATGGTGAAATCCTCCTTCTGCTCGATCTGTGCTGCTGCAACCTTAGGATCGTGCTTCTAATCCTTGTCTTTCTTCTTCAAGGGACACTGGGATGCATTGTGGCCAATCTCGCCACTTTTGAAGCACTTCACCTTGGAGATTTCCTTCTTTCGTCTCTGTTGCTCTTGACACCCTGTTGCCCCTTCGATGCAAGGGCTGCATTATCCTCCTCCTCTACTTTGGGCTTCTACCCACTGCTGCTGCTGCTTCCTTCAAGTTTGACCTTGACTAGGTCTCTCCTCAGCTCTTCTTGTTTTAGAGCTGCCCAAATCTCATCACAATTAGGCAATGCTGCTCTGCCCAGGATACTCTGGACAAATAATTGCCACTCATCCGAGACAAAATTTAGGGCAATTTCACTCACTCTGAATCCTGAGATGTATGCCTCGCAACCAACAACTCATCACGGGTCTCCTCCAACTTAGTGAGGAATGGATCCACATGTTCTCCCTTCTGCATCTGCACAGATCTCAACTTCTGTTTCAAGTACATATTCCGCTACTCAGAAGATCCCTAAGAAAATGTGGTCAAAGCATCCCATATCTCCTTATCAGTTGCTCTGCTAGCAACGTGGCACACCACATGATCCTTGACTCCATCCAGGATCATCCTCTTAGCCTTTTTCATTTAACTCTATACTTCTTCATTAGATCTGCATCCGAAGGGACAACTACCACACTATCAGCATACATATTGAGGGAATGCTCATCTAGAAGGAATGACATTCTAGCCTTCTAGATGGTGTAGTTGGAAGCTCTGTCCAACCTGTCCTAATCCCTCAAGCCACTGGTTTCCATATCCTCCAAAAACTGTCGAACAACTCCCTCTTTCTGCTCCTCTGCTACTCAACAAATGAGAAACACTGATTTCCTTGGCAAGAAACCACTGAGGAAGTATTCCCTCACTATGCGATCTACTTCCTTCTTCCAACAAATTTTCTGCCCAACACTCAGCTTGCAGAAAATTGCATCCCTATAGCTCTGCGTGGTTCCCTCTACCTTGGAAAATTCTTGATCCTGCAGCCTTACCTCTCTGTCAGATCACTTAGAGGGAGACACCCACGAAAATATAGCCCTCCTAGCCAGAACTGCGCAATCCCTCAGGGGATTCGGAATGCTGCTTATTGCAGCAAGTTGGCCCTCGCTTCAGTGCTAGATCTTCTCTTCCTATTTCACATCAACAACTCTGATACCATGTGAAAATTCCTAGATCTAACAATCTCAGGAATCCTACTACAACCAACTGAATCTACTTCACCTAGATCATAAATTACATTAAAAACTTATTTCAGATTTCTCCTTGAAACATTGAAGTAAATTACTAAAGCAACCTACACCAAATAAGATATGATTCTGAAACATAGAAACTGAGCAAGACAATACAAACGCATAGGACACTGTTATTTTTGGACAAATGTCCCTAGAAAAACCCAACTTGGGAAAATCGGTGCATTAGTGAGGGTTTTATTTTATTATGTGGTAGTGAAATCTAAGTACATCTATGGATGCCCAACTGGTAATCAAAATAACAAGAAAATCTGGCAGAGATATTCCCTAAGCAACCCCAACACTCTTGTTGCCTGCACTTGCAAGTTCCTGCACTCGCGTTCCTACACTCGCGTGTTCCTGCACTTGCAAGTTCCTACCCTCACGTTCCTCTAGTTGCCTGTTCCTGCACTCACGCATTCCTGCACTTACAAGTTCCTGCACTCACGTTCTTGCAGTCACATTTTCCTGCAGTCATGCGTTCCTGCAGTTGCGCATTCTTGTACTTGCGAGTTCTTGCACTCACGTGTTCATGCACTCGTGAGTTCCTGCACTCGGAATAACTTAGCCTCTTGCTACTGCCTCTCCGGATCTGGAAATCTTCCTCTGAATCACTGTCCCTGACCCTTTACTGCAAATGATCTCTTTGATCAGAATTTCCTCCCGAGGACTTCTCACTTCTGAAATACGATCTCTTGATCTCTCAGTTTGTTTTCCAAATGACCCTCAAACCCCTTCTTATATCTTCCTGTTGGATAACCAATAACTTAGATTAAATCATAATCAAAGGCTTAGATTGTTTTGGCTTGATCTAAGTCTTTTTGTAGAATTTTCACCCATGATTAGATTAATACCCATTAATATTTTAATTTTCCTAAGTCTAACCCCATTAAAAATATTAATTATTTTAATAAAATCAATTATGGGTGGAATTTCCCAAAACACTTTCTGGGTTCTTTGGAATACATGTGGCCAAGCCTTCGTGCAAAATTTGAGGCTTAGAGCACATCCGATGCTACCCCAAATCAACATACTTCTCTTAACCAGGGAGAGAAGGCAATTCGATCTCTGAGAGGAGAGTATTGAGATCTAAGATTCTGATACTTATCATATCTAGGATTTTCATCTCTTTCAACTTTGATCCTTACACAATCAACAACTTTATGTCCAAAGATATGACACTTATAAAAATGACCATAAAATAAATAGGCATGCCTATCGTTGGAAGTCTTATTAGATTGTGCATGCAAGTATCTTGGTTGTCTGGCTGATTGATTTTTTCTCCATAGATGATCTCCTCTTTGCCCTATTGCTCTTTTATCTACATTGATTCTTTCTTGTTGCTTCCTTGCATAGCTCTATGGTCCTTCGAATCCTACGGACCTGAAATTTATCTTCTTCATAGAAGATTCTTATTTCTTTGAGTATCCTAGACCTATTTTGATTCTTGAGGGCCTTTGGCTATTTAGAATTTGATCTAGTTTCCTTCTGACTTTTGCAAATTTTTCATTTAAACCCTTCTTGCTCTTTATTCCCTCAAGGTCCGTTCTTAGAGAGACAACCTTTGCTTCAACACTCTAACAATTCTCTTCCCAAATTATCTTCCCATTCATGGATCAAGTCTTGATGAACCTCTTCCTTTCATTTGGCTTCTTCCAGTTTAAATTTCAAAGGTAGAATATCATCTTTGCATGTCTTTGAGGTTGTTTCTTTCTTTAACTTGAGCAGCTCCTGTTTTAATTTCTTGTTCTCTTCTTCTAGTTTCTCACATGTTCCTTGTTTTTATTCTAGTAGAAGGACTAAATTATCTTTGATTTTGATAGCTTCTTCAAGTTTTTCTTTTTTATAAGTAAACTCCTCATTATCGGAGTTATACATACATTCTTCAGCATGTTGTAGCTGTTCATTCAACTGCTTATTCTTTTTCCTTACTTTCTTTAACTCATCAAGAGCACTAATGAGTTTCCCTTCAAGGTCCACTATTCCTTCTTCTTCTTCTTCCTCTTCAAAGTCCATAATACTTTATTTCTTGGAGTCTGCTCCAAAATCCATAAGTAAATACTTATCTGCATCATCTTCCAAGGAGTTTTCACTGTCTGACTCTGGTGCTAAGCTATCCTCTTTGGAGTAGAACCCCTTTTTCTTATAGAACCTTTTCTTCTGATGTTTCTGAGACTTGTTTCCAAATTTCGGATCATCTTCCTTTTTAGCCTTTTCTTTGTAAGGGCATTTGGACGAAAAATGTCCAACTCTTCCACAGTCAAAACATTTAAAGGGAAGCTTCCCTTTATATTTTCCTGAGCCACACATTAGTTTCTTGGCTAATTGAGCCAACTCTTGATCATATTCACAACTAGAGCAGTCTTGATGATCTTTGTGCTCCTTGGCCTTTATGGATACTTTGAATGATGCTTCCTTCGGCTCAAACTTCTCTCTTCCTACTCTTATCTCATAGGCTGTGAGAGTACCATGTAGCTATTCCATCTTGAGATCCTTTAAATTAGCCATTTCTTTATAGATGAGACTTTGGCATTAAATCTCATGGGCAAAGATCTTAAGATTTTCTGAACAACAATCTCCTCCTTGATCTCTTCGCCAAGTCCTATAACCATATTGGTTACTTCATTGACTCTAAGGAAGTATTTTGCTATGCTTTCATCTTCACTCATTCTCAAGCTCTCAAACCTCATTATGAAGGTTGGAAGTTTCCCCTGCTTGACTTTGTCATCTCCTTCATGGCTCTGATTAAGCTTTGCCCACACTTCCTTAGCAGAGATACAGTGCATGACCTTTACAAGTTCTGATTGACTAAGACCAAAGAGAATGGAATTCTTGGCTTTAGAATTATTTCCATATAATTTTTTACCATCTGCATCAATGAGAGGAATACCAAGGACATTGTAGTCTACTAGCACTGAAGTCCAAACATCTACTCCTAAGGACATAAGATACACTTCCATCCTTACTTTCCAAAAGGCATAGTTTGTCCCATCAAAGGCTAGTATTCTACTTGAGTAAGCTTCTTGACTCTATTGCCTAAACATAATTCATTATAGATCTACCTTCCAGTCTTTAGACTGTTCATGAAGGAACCTAGCTTTAATACCAATTGTTGGAATAAGGAATTACTGAGAGGGGGGGTGTGAATTAGTAATAGTGAGATTCTTAATTCTTTTTCTTGAATATGCTTTTAGTGCTTTTTTATATTATGTTACTTACGAGAGTATTCATTCATAAGTAAAGTGAGCAACAAGTTTAAGCATCCATGTTCATACAACCAATTACAAGAGTAGCACACACATTTAACATTGGTGTTTTCACGTGGAAACCCAGAGGGAAACAACCACCAAAATGTTGTTTGTTTATGATGTAAATTAAGCACCTAATTAATTACATCAGTTTGTTTGTGAGCACCCACTCACAAGAGGCACCGACCCCCTTAGGTTCGCAAGCACCAACTTGCCAAGAGGCACCAACCTCTTCTAAATGCAGGCGCCAACCCGCTCTTGCCACTTTTCTACTATTTCATACAATTTTCAAACTGAAAACAAAGATATATACAGTTACAAGTAAAATACCAATCTGGTTGGTTGTAGAAACAACTTCTCAATGCACCATTGTTCCACAGACTCCCCTTGGTCCCATACAACCATTTTTTGCTTACTGCTCACAACAACATACCCTAAACACTTTGCCTTCTCTTGCACAAGCTCTCTACTGCACACTCTTCAGCTATGCTCTTGTTGTTCTTCTCACATCGCTCTCTTTGCTTTCACTGCTCAAGCACTCTGTCTGCTCACACAACTCTCACTCCTCAGCGCTTCAACAATAGGCTCTACACCCCACACTACTCAATGGCAATCAATGGTTTTGATCCTCTGATGCACAATGCAGAATGTTGTCTCTGTTGCCTATGTCCATACTGCCCAAGTGTGCTTCGGCATGGCTCCTCCTATTGGTGTTGCGTTTGCTGGTTGAACTCTGCCATGGCATTAAACACAAAGATGGGCTGTTGAATTGTTCACTAGCTCCCTGCGTAATCCTCCATACTGAGAATTTAATCTCAGGCGGCTTGCACACTCTTCCATGACTCCCATGCTTATTCATTGCTCCACAGAGCTTGACAACACCTAGGAATGACCACTATGTTTCTCATTTAAATCTATCTTACGTGCACACGAAGAAACCAATTCCTTCTCCATTTCTTGAGTTCTTCTCTGTGAACTATTGTCCTCGTTGCCTTGTCTTAGTGCCTTCTGCAGATCTAGCTAACTCCATCAACCAACTCTGTTGATTTGCATTTAATCTTTAGCTACTGACTCATACATCCATTAAACTCATTATACTACTTCATCAGAGCTCCAACATATCGTAACTTAAACAAACAAAACGTTACAATATTGCACAACCCCGATATCCTTAGCCCCCTTGGCGGTTAACTCCTTGAGCATTTTCTTTCTCATACGACCGGACCTGTGACAATCAGCTTAGCGTTATATCGCAGCCCCTTTGTATCGTAACTTCTATGGAGTCTTGATCGCGTCTTAACTCCCTCTGTTTAGCCCTTGATTCCTTTGTGCTCCATATGACCATGTACAAGATAATATCAAATCCCCCTTTATCGTAACTTTTCAAACGCCATTTGGACTAGAGTTACGATGTCCTCATCCTCTGATATACTCACCTCCGATGTGTTGATGTCACTTCTACACATGGAGACTCTTGAGAGGTGACATGTGTCACTCTGATTTGTCCCCATTGGACCACTGAAAATGCCAAAACATGATGCCACGTGTTCACTGTGGTGTCATGACATGCTGACGTCAATTGCCACTTCAGCTTCTCGAAGCCAATGACATGCCTCCATGTGTCCTACTAGAGGATAGAGAAAGAATCCCAATTAGCCTTGGTTTTGCAGCAAATCCTTTGCTAACTCTGCTAGGCATCCCTTGGCGCTTTAACAATATCGACAACACTGGATATCGTAACTTCTTAAAACACAGATGTTAAGAAGTTTCGATACTCTGATATGCTGATGGCCTCCAATATTTTGATGGCCTCTAGCCCCTGATACCACCTGCTCCGATGTTCTGATATCCCAGTGTCCAATATAGCCTGCTTCGGGGTTCCGATATAAAGTCCCAATGTGCTCAGACCTCCGATATAGCCTACTTCGATTCTCCGATCTGGCCTGCGCCGATGCTCCAATATTATACCAACCTCCGATATATCGGCCTGCTTAGGACTTCAAGACCTTGACTTTGGAAGACCATAACTTTTGATCCAGGAGGTCATTTTTAGACTTCCATACACCGTTGGAAAGCTCTTTCAAAGGAATTTCCAATGAAGAGGGTCCGATGTAGACTTTGAGCACATCCGTTGTTTATAAAATGGCTGCAATCTCTCTATCATTCTTTGCTTGTGGATTCCTGAACTCCCAACCACCATAGTCATTATTTTATGGTTTCTCCTATAAGTACAGAGCACTGCAGGTACCATGAGATTCATCCTGGACTCCTAATCACCATGCTAATCCAGTTGACATCAATGCCAACACAATCACAGCCACTAGCCATCCGGACATTGCCAATTGTCCAACAGCTACTACCCGAAAGAAGACACCAATCCCCTAATACATGAAAATTTTATTTTGCTAGCTTACCTGGTCTTTGATTCTGAATTCTTTCTTCTCTTTGACTCTGTTGTGTACTTTGTCTCTGCCCCTTTTACATTTGTTTATCTTATCTTCTCCTCTTCCTCTTTCTCTCTTTTCGAACCAATTCATAAACTAGGTCTCACAAAAATTCAATTCACTAGCAGCTCTGCATTCGAAATATTCATCTTTATATAACTTGTTCTCTTTGTATTCCAACGCAGGGATTTGAAACTGAAAAGGTGTTCCTCCCATTCGTTTCACATTCCTCCAAAGTTTAAGGATCCAGACAAAACAAATGGACCTAAATATTCAAAAATAGACTAACATAAGCCAACTCCAATGAGTGCACAAGTTATGCCATGGATAAATGGTCAATAATTCTGTGTTCTGTGTTCGCATTATTTCTTGGGAAAAAAAAAGCCATCTGTATGCCCTCATAAAAGATACAGTCACCATACAATCTGCAAATTATGCTCCAAGCCATAGTTCATATACATGGCCAGTGTTCTCTCTGCCAACTTAATTCCTCCTTTGAGTCATATTTTGATTTGGTGTGAGACTGCCATCTTCCTTAACCATCCTCTGTTCCAGCTGCATTAGCTTCTGTAGCTTTTTCTTTCTGTCTATAATATGGTCCAGTTTGATTCTATTGAAGTTCCCCCCTAATTCTTTCCTCTCATAATAGCTCTGGTATTTTATGATAGCTCTGCTATATTATCTCAGTAATTTGAAAGGGGCGTTCTAAAAGATAAATTTTGGTGATCAAACCACAAAGCTTCAACTAGCCTAGATCAGTCCATGAGTAAGATACATATGGATCTTTTCTTTAAGAATGTTCAACATTATGACGAAATGTTTCATACAAAGCGACTCTCTGTTCCAATTGTAAACCAAATTAGATTATGCTTGCCTCAGCTATTTAAAATGGGGAAGAAACAGAGCACTTCCCAGGCTGATGCAAAACTCAGATTTATCACTTAAATGAATTCCAGGCTCACGAGAGAGATAAAAGCAGACCTCTGCATTAATCAATATTATGCAAATGAGGAAGATTTTCTTTTACAGTACTTTAACAAACAGTTTAGATGCCAAACACTGAAGCAAGCCCTCAGCTCATAGATTTTGTTATATGCTGTAATGGGGTGAATTCCTCTCTCAGAGATGACAAAAAGAGATACCTAGCATTCCAGTCTTGGGCAAGTTTAAATTTTAAAGCTAATAAACTACTTCAGCAATTGGTGCACTCAAACTGGGTGGCCTGGCCACGTTTTCCAATGAGGGATCTCTTTTCTTATTTGATCTTCAGTCATGTATGTATTCAAACTTTTGGTACTAGCACCTAGAGCTGGAACAATACCCTCTCAACCTCTGGTGAATAAAATGTGAGAGCTCCATGTTATCAGTGTGGATGATAGATGAGAGCTCCTGTATACAAATAATTACCAGATTGCTTGCCAATACTGTGCCTTCATCACTGGCTGGTTAAGGTATTTGAAAACAGGTTCTAGATGATGCTAACTTCCAGCATGGATAAAATAAGATACATTCAAAAGACACGATTTTTTGCACATGGCACAATTATTGCAACTTTGACAAGTTCTCAGACAATTCATAACAATTCATGGAGGACTTCAACAGGTTCTCCATCAAGCTTAGGGTAAGGGATGCCACAAATACCCTCCACATCAAGTTCATTTATAGTTTTCTTCCTCACATCAGAACAAAACTAGAACTATTTTCCATGTCTCCTCATTGGATCATGCCTTCCAACCAGCTTCCAAAATCAAAGCCAAGGCTAATCAAACCACCATTTGTTCTTCCCCAGAGATAGCCAGTTCCACTGGCCAAGTGAAGCAAATGTACTGCTTTTATGATTGAAAATTGGGCATATAGATGAATACCATTACTTGCATGCCAAAAGGGCCAAGGCTGTCCTTTCTGAACTGCAATGGATAACTGAAGAACTTAATCCACGAAACGGCTAGAGGAACCCGAGTTTTATTATCTCTATTTCTCCAAACCTATGTTGTGGTCCTCCTAGCCCAGCATTGTCTCGAGGAAGAATCTCTCCACTCAAACATTCTAAATCAAGCAAAAATGTGGACAACTCATCATGGTCAGTGTCAGTCATAAGAACTTGATTTCTCAGAAATTGGTCAGCTAACTACAGCTCATTACCACACTACATCCACATCCATATCATCTTAGATGAGTAAAAGAAAGCAAGTTCATCCACACATATCATGCAAGTTTTTTCACTTTTCCTATTGGACCTTTCATTGATACAGTTGATTGTGATATTACGACACTGGATTTCTGTCACATGCTCCATGCAAATCATACCAGTTAGATAGAAGGGCACAGTATGATAGGTTTTCAAAAACTGTAAACTTCACAGGAATGGTAAAAGCTACCAAACAGCATCCTCCTCCTCAACCAAGTTGGAGGGCTATCAACCAAATCAACTTTCACAAGTTGAGAACTCTATTGGGATGGCATCTGCACAATGAATACTCCTTTGACGTCAATGACGACATCACCAACACTTCGAATGATGTTAAGTTTTTATTGCAGTCCTGCTTTGTAGTTCTAAGGGTCCTTGAATGAGTTACAGAATTTATACTCTTTTTATAATTGACATGGTAAAGCTGATAGTGTACTTTCTCTGCAGCTGGCTCTCTACACGATGAGAACATGGACGAGCAAAGTTTTGGAAAATGTGAATTCATCAGTTGGAAGTTGACATATCTCTGTTGTAATCATCACCAATCTATACGGCATATTGATAGAGTGAAAGCTTACGCATTTGGTTCTATTTGCTGTTCCTAAAATTTTTTTCTTCATTAGTATTTATTACTCTATGGCAGCTCATCTTCTATCATCATTCAAGTCTTGATGATGGATCTCAAGTGGGATTTGAAACGTTGGCATAAAAACGATCATACTGTGGGTTCTCCGATAACAAATTCGAAAAATACAAACCACAGATCTCTTTAGACATTGTGCTGCCCAGTGATCACTTTAAAAGAGGTTCATGACGTTGGAGAAACGCTTCAGGAAAAACTGGAATCTCTTCCTGAAATAGAGCGGGCTTATGTACATTTAGATTATGAATATAATCACAAACCTGAGCATGGAAAAACTAAAAGTTACTTCTAGCTTTGCACTTTCAAGTGTCATACTTTTATTATAGAAACCACATGAACCTTTCAGGTTTCGTAATGTATATAAAGCTCATTTCTATATAGACAATAAATTTGAACTAATTTCGTCTTGTTTGCATTGATGTTAAGAAAACATCGAGATCCAAATTATTTATGCAAGGAACAGTCCAGCATATGTTGACTATAAAACCTGGCATCATAGCTGCTCCTTGCAGATAAGTTTGAAATTGATTGAAAGATTTACATATTCGGCATTTATGAAATCAAATTTCTTTCTGATGCCTGCGGTGGCTCTTATCTTCACAAAGTAGGCTGCGGACACATTATGATTGATAACAGATTCTGAACCTACTTCAACTCTTGTGCACCTCCTGCCTTACAATCTGAGCACCGCAATCGAAGTAGTGCAATTTACATTTACATATTTAATCGTAGAATTAATATGATGAAAATTACATGGGGCAAACTAAGTTCTAATAAGAATATTTTGGTGAAATTTCTGCAGGTCGCCGTCTGTAAAAATATTTATATTAAATGGCTAAATGGTGGATAGAATTGTCTAAATTTTGGATGAAGTGAATTTGAGTTCTTTAGGCATTAAGGATGTGTAAGGCTGTTTATGATAACAATTCTGGTATAATTCTATCTAGCAATTTTGTAACCGTTGCTTCTATACAATTTTAATGAAGTATTGGAAAGTGTAAACAACGAGGAAAGGGAAATGGATGGAAAACTTCGAAATCAAGCCTATATTGCTCGAGAGGATTATTTTCAACCGGGTTGGACAGAGGGCAACCCAATACCCCTAGGAATTACATTCAGCTTTGTTGGGAAGGGCCATAGCATTTAGTAAGTTAGCTTGATTATCAGAAGTATTCACCAAAATCCAGAGAGGAGACAGAAGCAGAAAGCAAGGCACAACAAACTTTGAATGGTTGTAATCCAAATATGGATAAAACTACGAGGATTAATTACGATAATTATTCGAAAAAGTTGGTAGACGAATTTGTCATTTGGAGGCACGTGCTTTGATAGGTTGATTAGAGAGGCTTTGGTCACCATGTAGCATGATCACACTTTCACTCTGTTTGTTTGTGTAACTTTGAGAAATGTCCTAGTCTGAGATAGGAGGCTAGAGGCTAAGGAACACATTTTCTCCAATATTCAGAAAAAGTTTTATGAGAAAATGTTTTGATTAGATTTAATTAAATATTGAATTAATTTTTCTAAGTTTAATTTAGGGAAACAAGCTTAATTAATTAGTATTAATTGGGGTAAATCTATTTTCTTTTAGAAACTTTTGGAAAAATCACTTGATGGAGTCAAAATGATCTTAGCCATCAATTATGATTAGATCATGGCCATTGATTCGTCAATGAGAGATTAAAAGAGGAAATCGAAGGGCACTTGGAGAACACATTGAGACACAAAGTTACAGTGATAGCAAGGGCACATAGGTATCACACGGACATCAATAACATGGGTTTAAACTAAGATTACCGGAGAGATTCTTCACAAATATTTTCAGGAAGAATTGGAGATCGGTTTTTCTACAATGAGAGACCAATTTTCCAGTAGTGTGAGTTGCTCTAGCAGGGGGTGTGAATTACCCTAGCAGGCAGTGTGAATTTCTTAGAGAGGGAGAAATTCTGGAGCAAGGAAATTTGCATAAGAGAGATTGGTTTGCATAGGAGGATCGATTTGTTAGTTAAGGTTGAGATTTTCTAGTGGAAGTTGAGTTAATTTTCCCAGCCAGTGTGAGTTGCCATGAGGGCCGAGTTTATTTGTTAGATTGCACATGTGTGTTGAAACCAGCTTCAGAGAGAGGCCGAATTGGTTTTGGTGGGACAAATTGCTTCCAGGAAGTTAGGGAGATTTGCAAAAGTGATCAAAATAATTTTCTGGAGGTTTGCCATCTTACGGTAACCAATTGTAATATTTTGCTGAAGACTTTTAATAATTAAAACCCTCATTTCCTGCATTGCTTTTCCCTTCGGGGCTTTTCCCAGGGACATTTGTCCAGAAAAATTGTTGTCCATTGTTTGTGTGTGTGTATAATTTTCTCAGTTCGTATGGTTATTTATATTTTAGTGAAGTTGCAATTGTGTTTTATTTAGTATTTGTCATAAGTTAATTGCAATTGACAAATAATCTAAACGAATATGAGAATAATAACTAGTAATTGCAACACAATTTAAAATTTCACATGGTGTTAGAGCGGATTTGAGGGCAAAAGGAAGTTCTATGTAAAACATAGGAAGAGAAAGAGAGAGTTTTAACCCAATTCAAATTCTTCAACTTATTTTTCTAGTTTATTTGAGTTCGTTGATTTTCTAGATTTCAAAGATGGTCGCAATAGGATTGAGAGACCATGAAAAGTTGGATGGAGCCTCCAACTTTGGCGTTTGAAAGGCCATGATATCGTTCTAATTGGACGAGTATGGTCTGAAGGAATATGCAGAGAAAGTTGTTGTCGTAACGACGAATCCACAAAAACTAGTTGCCTACAAGAAATAAAATGTAAAGCAAAAAAGGATGATTCTTGATGGAGTTAGTGATCATATTGTTCCACATATCGTAGAGAAAGGAGCAATGAAGGAAATATGGGATGCCATCATAAAACTATACTAGGATCCTATAGAAAATAAGATGATGATTTTCAAGGAGAGCCTGAGGACCATCAAGAACAACAAGGGAGAAGACATGACTTCATGTCTCACTAAAGTTTGACTTGCCAGAGATGCGCTTGTTGCAATAGGTGACAAGCCCAATGATGATGAGATAGTGCGGATAATACTCAATGGTTTTCCCAAGGAGTGGAGTGCTTTTTTCCAAGTGATTAATGAGTGAGATAAACTCTCAGGTTGGGAACTCCTTTGGAGAGACTTCACTGAGGAAGAGGTCAGGTTCAACTTGGTTAGTGGGAGTAGCAACAGTGACAAGACACCAAAGGTTGAGAGGGAGTAGGAAAATGTTTCCTTAGCTGAGAAAGGAAGGTGAAGAAGGGTTCCAATAAGGGACCAAGCTGGAAAGGGGAAAAGAAGAAGAAAGACCTATCAAATGTCAAGTGCTATGGTTGTCATGAGTTTGGTCATTATGTCAGTGATTTCCCACTCAAGAAGAAGGGAAAGAAGCAAGTTGCAACTTCAGTAGATGCAGATGAGCTCTCCAGTAGGATGGATCAAGAATTTACTTTGATCGATTACCTAACTAGCTCGACTTCATAGAGTGTTTGATACATAGACAGTGGAGCATCATTTTATATGACAGGAGTTAGAGAGTACCTCTTTAGTTACAAGGAGGATGACATCAGGTTCCAGATTCATATGGGGAACAAGTCCAAGTGCACTCCTGTAACAGGAGGGATTGTTTTATTTTAGAGGGAGAATGACAAGTAAATACATGTCCATGATGTGTTGCATGTGTGAGGCTTGGGGATGAATTCGATCTCTATATCAGTCCTCCAAAATAAAGGCTATAATGTCATAATTAAAGGGGTTAGAGTGTTATTATAGCATAAGAATTGGAGGTCATCTATAATAGTTGGGATGATGAGCGGTTGGTTATATAGGTTGCAGATGGACATGCCCAAGGAACTAATTACTAGCAACAATCTGAGAGATAGGGGGAGCTATGGCATAGGAGGACGGGCCATATTCACCATGGAGCACTCACACTGCTTCGTCAGATAGTGACAGTTGTTTCAGAGGTGGGCACAAAGCATGATGATGTGTGTTGGGGAAGTTTGAAAAGTATCTTTTCCAAGGAGTGACAATATATTTTAGGGGATTCTAGACATTGTACATTTATATATATGCAGGCCAATGTCGACAAAGTATCTCAGAGGGTATGAGAACTTTTGTACTATTATCAATGATTTCTCCAGGAAGACTTGGATCTATTTCTTGAAGACCAACGATGAGGTCTTCAGTCTCTTTCAGGAGTTGAAGGCTCTAGTGGAGAATGCAACAGGAAAAATGATCCAGACTCTCCGGTTAGACAATGGAGGAGAGTGAATCAACAAGGAGTTCCAAGAATTCTGTATCAAGGCAGGAACCATGAGAGAGTAGATGGGTCCTTACAACCCACAACATAATGGGGTTGTTGAGAGGAACAATTGATCTATTTTGGAGGCAATGAGAGCAATTTTGTATGATCAAAATATCTCACACTATTTATGGGTAAAGACATGCAGTGTTAGTTTTTTAGCATTAGACGGGTGTTCTAGTCTCGATTTATGTCTAAGAGGCTAAGGAACATGAGATACCCATAACCTAGAAAAGGTTCTTGCATACTTCAATTGTTAGATTGAACCATGTCCTAGTTAAGTTGAGTATTATCACAAATTAGAGTCCTAGAATTGTGATCCAGGTGGATCTTCAAGAACACATAGGACAAAAAGAGCTTATGGAGGCTCAAAAATCAAATTCATCAAAATGACTTCAACCTAGGATCAGATCGTAGGGTTCGTCTTCTTGATTGTAGTGGCGTGAACGGTTCGACAATCTGAGCTCGTATGCAAAAGATAGAGCTTTTCAAAGATTGGTATAGCAGGGGAAAAATGGGGCCCACAGTGCGCCACATGGCATCTCAGTCAATACGTGAGACCCACATGACAGATTGACACTCGGCATCCCTCCAATGACCTTCTAAACCCTACACAAGCAAACAAGAGACAAACAACATTTGATTACAACTATAAATTTATATATAGTTATTATTAAGTTAACCATATAATAAAAATAAAAAAAATATAAACAAAACAATATTGAAACAAAAATCATAATCAAAAAAATATATAATATTATATATAAAAAAAAAAAAAAATCATATAACAAATCCATTTTGTTATATTAAAAATAAAAACTCCAACGTGAACATTCACGTGGAAAGGGTTATAGTCAGAAGGTGTTTATATATTGAGTGGTAAAACAAACAAACCAACGTGATAACAAACTATATTTAATATACATCCAAACCGTTTAACACATGGTGTAGATCACTTGGGAATGGCCGTTTAAATAAACCAACGGATAATATGGTGGGTGTGAGTCATGGATGGTGGGCCGGCCCTTGGGGCACGGACCCAACGACCATATAAGTCAACTCCAAAAACCACCGAACTGCCACCCATTTAATGCATGTCAGTTGGGAAGGAGGGAGGTACGGGCCCGCCCCATCAATGGTAAAAAAATATATACCATATATGTTACAGTATGAAACCAAAACAAGGTAAAATTAGAGGGTACAAGATTTAACCTCCTCACCTATTACAACCAATTCCTAAGTATTACCATTGCACCAAATAGATTTTTTTGGTAAATCTTCTCATGAATTTATATAAACTCAAATTTTTACTAAAGCTAGAAGGAGAAGCACGGTATGAATTTCGAAATTAAAGCTGGCACGCAAATCGTCGCAATTTAATAATTTTTTAATGTAGGAATCATAAATTTTGCAGGAGGGCAAAATTTTCAACTTCTCAGAAATTGACAAATTTTATATGGATTTTACACTTCTTGTCGCCATGAACACGATGGCACTATCCATTTTTTAATCTGAGTTCTGCATCTTCCAGTGATTTCCAAAATGCACGTGGAATCATGATTTCAGCGAAAACAGGTAGCAGCGCTATGAGCCATGAAATTTTCCCAAGGAGGTAAAATTTCACTTTGTCAGAATATGGTTGAGTTTATACTTGTTTTTCATGTTTTTTCACAGCGATCCTAATAGTGAAATCAGATTTGACATCTGAGCTACGAATTTTCAGCTCATACCTAAAACAGAATCTTTGAGGAATCCCGAGGGAATCTAAAAGATTCCTTGAGCTCCGAATTTTCAAATTCTCAGAATTGAAATTTTGGATAGTCGTTTCAGCACTACTCGACGCCAAAAATCCGATGGTGTATTCAGATTTTTCTTTCTCGCATTCCTTCTTTTAGTCACTTTTCTAAGTGCCAGTGCAGAGGTTCATCTTCATGTGCGAACAGTCTTCTTCTTACGATCGATGATGTGAGATTGATGTTTCAGTGAGCTTTAGCACTTTGACAACCTTTGCTTCAGATGACCCTTGGTTGTGAGGTATATGATTCGTCATGTTCATATACTTCTTCTTTCTGCATTATGTTGTATAGATCCATGATTGATGATTGATGCAGGATCTTGTTATTTCATGTTGTCACGATTCTTTGCTTCATGTTATGCCGAATCTTTCATATGATGTACTTTCTGTCATAAATCTTTGTGTTATGCCTTGAGATCCCTTGTTGCATGTTGTTGGGATACTCTCGTTGTCGTCATGCATGTGTTTTGCTTTGACACCCCTTTTGTGCCATGTTGGCGGGATGCGCACCATGCTTGTTTTGTGTTCTATCAATAGGAGTCTTTAGATTGAGAGTTCTAGTGTAGAACATCTCTTAGAGCCACTCCTGCGTGAGGGAATTCTTCCTTATATGATCGAGACATCATCTCTGTGTACATCATCTTTATTGACAACACATAATGTAGCGGCCTACACCATCTTAACGCTAGGGCCCGGAGACGTAGTCCCTCCTGGACAAACTCTGTTATCAACAACTTTTGTTTTCATGTGCTGATGATTGTTATATTCCTCTTCATTATAGTATGTAGCTGCATTTGTTAATGTTCTTTTAAAAGCAATTTTATCACATCACCAAAGTAACAGGGCTTGGAAGGGTCCTTCTTCACACCTAGACCTGGATCAAATTGAGTTATAGCAAGTCATCCTTCATATATTAAATTTAAATGTAGACTTGAGTACATTGTAAAAACTTTGAAAGAAGTCATGATTGATAGTAGTAAAGTAGAAAAAGACAATTAGGCTAAGTTTGAAGAATTGGTGCATCAAAGATTGACCAAGAAAAATAATAGATCTAGACTGAGCAATAGAGAAAAGTTTGAGTGTGTAGTAAGTGTAAAAACATTGAAGAAGTAGAAGAGCACTTGAATGAAATATTGAACACTGACTAAGAAATATTTGTAGTAGTTGATAGAGTATTTGACTAGATTTGTTTTTTGATTCCAAGAGGAGGAGGCATTCGAGAAAGAGACATCAAATGAACACACAGGGACATTGATCTTAAGGACAAGATGATGGCACGAGGGATTGAACTACTTGAGCCCCCTGATATAATAGAATAGTTCCCTAGGTTGTGACCTCATTAACCAGAGAACAGAGAAATGGTAGGCTTATTGAAGCATGGGCTCCATTGTAGGGTGTTGATTAAGGGTAATATGAGCACATGATAAGCGAAGTACTACTTTGAAGGCACGGTGGTATTGGCAAAAGAGTCAAGAGGGACGGGCAACCAAGCCATTAAGGGAATTTTGAGGTCTAAAATGAGCCTCCTAAGGAAAATAATAAAATAATACTTAAAATAAAAAAATAATAGAGGAAAGTTTAAAGAAAAAGAAAGGAAACTACTTTTTTTTTAATTGTATTTTTGGCTTATCTCATTATAGGATTACTCAAATTTCAAGTGTAGGTACCCTTTGTATGCGAAATTAAATTTCACATCTAATGAGTTCCCACTCTGCATGCTTCTGAGTAGACCCTCATAAAAAAAAATTGAAAATACATGAAAAAAATGTTCACATATTTTTTCATGTCTTTTCAATATTTTTCGATGTAGCTCTACTCAAAATCACATAGAGTGGGCACTTGTTGCATGTGGAATTTAATTACGCATCCAACGAGTGTATACACTTGGTATTAGAGTAAACCTATAAGGAGATAAGCCAAAATACGATTAACTCTAAAATATTTACCCCTGTGGATAACATCATCATCTTGAATCTTCTTTGTTCTTTTAAAGTCAATTTTGTTGGTACTTTTTTTTTATTTTCAGACCTATTTTTTACCCAAAAATTCCTCTAATGGCCAGAGACTCACTGATTGGACATGCACCTACCAGATTGAAGATGGAGGCTAAAAAGTAATAGTAGAACCTTCTACACATGTATCTTCCTATATAGTTGGCGTCTGTTACAATTGATTTACCTATACAGATCAATAGGTATGGTTTATGCACAGTAAAGATACTTTGACATGGATAGAGACCCATGATGTTTCTACTCACTTTCTTGAGAGGAACAAGGATTTAGGTGGGGGGAAATGTTGGAAGTCCTTTTAGGCCCTTTTGAATGCAATCATACATTTATCTTAAGTACAATAATGTAAATGTATAAGTGAAATAAATGAAGTATAAAACATATTTAACAATTGTTTAGGTGGAAATATGTACAACCATTCCAACCATATTTCAAATGTATAATACTCTTAAAGGATGAATAAAGACTTAATTGGATATCTGATCTGAATTTGAAACTACTTGAAAAAGGTTTGCAAGGTATTCAATTCAGTAGTAAACATGTTTAAAAGATTCCCATGTCTTGCAGTAAAGAAACAACTGAAATTTCCAGTTGTTCATGATCCATTCAAGCATAGCAGAATTATTTCCTTTTACTGTTTAACACATTAAAACAAATTTGTTCTGCAAAATAAATTAGCCATAGATGCAAAAGAAGTTGATGAAGCAGTTCATCCCTCCTGGGCTACGTCTGCTGGGTCCAAGGCTCCCAAATGGGTCAGTCCTCCTTTTAATTAAATGCTCAAAATGAATTTGCAGCTGAATAGAAGTCTCTACAGGTGAAATAGACTGTAAAATCGGATTCAAAAAACATGAATCCTTCAGGATTGATTGCTGGTTCACCTCCAATGGATACCTGCAACCTGAAACAGTTCTCCCAATACTGGGCCCTAGTGGCTCCTAGAACTTTCACGGCTCCAAAACCTGTGCAAATGACCTCTAATGGCTGAAAGACCCATGCGAATGGCTTCATAATGTCCAAAATACCCAAAATAAAAAAAACAATTGTCCAAAACCGCCTTTCCTAGCCAAAGTTATGGCTATTTACTCCTATCTGCCAGTTTCCCCTAAAAGAACTCTAACTAACTTTAGTTAAGATCCGCCAATTATGGCGGGACCGCCAAATTTACCACCACCGCCAGCAATCCCGCCAACTTCACCTTAATTTCCGGCTAAACTTGTGCATGTGACCACGTTTATTGGTTTGGCGGTTTGTCCTTGGAATGAGCGCTGGTGGTTAGGTGCTGGCCCTCTGTTCCGGGCGCTTGGGCATATGACCTAGGGCTGGCCCCTTTTCTTCCTGCCGCAACTCAAATTCAAAACTTAAATATTAAATGTTCCCATTAACTTTCAATTCCCGATGTTGTGGCGTGTTGGTAACCCGTAGACTTCGTGCAAGGTAGGTCGGGGGTTCAATCCACAACCCACCGAACTTTTACATATGCACTCCCCCCATTGTGCTTACGTCATCTGAGCCACGTGGCGGTCTTTGGGCTTGACACATGGAAGCCTCTGATTGGCCCATCCCAACAAAATATTCCATGGAATATTCTGTGGAATATTCTTTTTTTAATTTTTTTTGAAAATTTAAAAATTAAGGGTTATTGGGCGATTTTGTTTTTGACGTAACTTTCACATACGGCGACCGTTTTTCGAACCGTTTGTGGCGCCAGAATCGGGAGGATGAGCTCTATCCGGTCGTTTAGGTTTGAGCCAATTTTGAGTATTTTATGACACTTGGGACATGAGCCCCTGATCACGCCTCCCCATTGGGAAGCTTTTGGACCCCAAAAGCCTTCAACTACCTATTAAAGAGGTGAGGGTACAACGCCCTCACTTTGTCCACCTCCATCCACTTTGCCTTGTTCGGTTTGCTACCTTTGAAACCAACCCGAACATAATCTACATTGCCCCTCCTTGTAGTGTGTGTCCTTCTGTCAAGGATTGTATCTTCTTTCAGTTCATCTAAGAATTCTGGCGAGAAATCTTCTATAGATGGTAGCTGAACAACGCTTTCATGATCAACGATCAAAGGAGGTTCATACAAACGTAAGTTCTCCACATTAACAACAGAATACATTTTCATGTAGGAAGGCAAATCTAATTGAAAAGCATTATTTCGAACCTTTTTGAGGATTTTGAATGGACCATAACGAATAGGCTTCAGCTTTTTACCTTCTCCTTGCATCCTTTCCTTACTAATGTACAACCATACCTCATCCCCTTCTTGAAATTTGTGATCGACGCTATGCTTGTCGTGTCTTTCCTTGTACTTGCCTTGACTTTTCTCAAGCTGTTCTTGAACTTGCTGATGTATTTGCTGAATTCTTTCAATGAATGAACGAGCTTTGTCAACATCACTATGTTGCTCAATGGCAACATCTTTCTCAAGAATGAAATCAAGAGGTGATTTGGGCAAGTAACCAAAACAAGCTTCAAACAGTGAAATGTTTGTGGAAGAGTGCTTGGCACGGTTGTAAGCATGCTGTATGTAGTGCAAATATTCATCCCAAATCTTGGGATGCTTGCTGCAATATCCTCTCAAGAGGTGCACAATGGTTCTGTTCACAACTTCGGTTTGTCCATCTGTTTGCGGATGGAAAGCAGTACTTTTCTTCAACTTTGTGTCCATCATCTCCCATAGGTTGGACCAAAAATTCCCCAAAAATCTAGAATCCCTGTCACTAATAATGGAAGTAGGCAAACCAAAGTGAATCCATACATGATGAAAAAATAGTTCAGCAGTTTGTTCAGCAGTTATAGTTTTCTTACAAGGCATAAGTATACACATTTTGCTGAAACGATCAACTACTACATATAAATAATCATGCTGCTTTCTAGATTTTGGCAAACC
>APFE030024524.1:116604-135063 GCA_000404065.3 Pinus taeda
ACAACCTCTTATGAACCTTGAAACAAAATCTACCATGCGAGGCCAATAGCAATACCTCTGTAGATGTGAAACTGTTTTGCTTACACCAAAATGGCCAGCAATAAGAGAAGAATGAGCTTCTCTTATGACATTTATTCTCTCCCCGTGTGGTATACAAAACTTTCCCAAATGAAACAACAAATTGTTATGCATGTGATAGTCATTTTCATCTACATGATTCCCTTTACTCAAGCTAGCATACACATCTTTAAAGTCATCATCAGATGCATACTTTTCTATGTAACTATCATGTACAATGGAATCATTCTTAAGTAAAGTAACAACACCAATAATAGGCCTTGAAAGCATATCAACAACTTTATTCAGAGTACCTTTCTTGTACCTTATTACCAAATGGAACTGTTGCAAGAATCCGATCCATCTGAAGTGTCGTGACTATTGTAACTTGCTTTGTGATTGCAAGTACTGTAAGGGCTGATGATCGGTATGTATAATAGTTTCTTTGCCCATCAAATAGTGTTTCCACTTTTTGACGCTTTGTACCAATGCATACAAATCCTTATCATAGGTAGGATAATTTAAAACATCACCATTAAAAGTTTCAGAATGAAAAGCAATAGGCTTACCATGGTGTAGAAGAACTGCACCCATGGCATAATCACTAGCATCGGTTTGTATCTCAAATGGCTGTCTCAAATCCGGTAATGCAAGGACCGGAGCTGAACTAATCTTCTCTTTCAAAGATTCGAAAGCTTTTTGCTGCTTGCCTCCCCATTAGAAAGCATGCTTCACACTTGTCATTGCATGCATAGGAGCTGTTATAGAAGAGAAGTTAGAGATGAACTTCCTCCAATATTGAGCTGCACCCAAAAAAATTCTTACCTTTGTTATGGATTTGGGAGTAGGCGAATTCACAATAGCCTCTATTTTAGCAGGATCAATTCTCAAAGCACCTCCTCCTACTATGTGTCCCAAATAAACCAAAGAAGTCTTTCCAAACTCACACTTTGACATTTTAAGAAATAACTGATTCTTCTTCAAAACATCAAGTACTTTCCTAACATGCATGACATGATCTTCTCTAGACTTGCTGAAGATTAAGATGTCATCTAAGTAGACAATAACAAAATCATCAAGAAAAGGACGCAAGACATCATCCATTACCCGCATGAAGGTTGCAGGTGCATTGCACAACCCAAACGGCATCACAAGCCATTCAAAGAGTCCTTGTTTGGTTTTAAACGATGTCTTCCAAATGTCACTTTCTTCAATTCTTACTTGATGATATCCACTGCGCAAGTCTAACTTAGTGAAATATCGAGCATCTTTCAACTGGTCTAGCAAATCTATCCTTGGGAGTGGATAACGATTCTTTACCGTTATCTTGTTCAAGGCCCTGAAATCAACACACATACGCCAAGTGCCATCTTTCTTTGGAATCAGTACAATCGGTGACCCACATGGCGAAGTACTTGGCCTTATGAAACCCTTGTCCAACAAGTCCTTGATTTGCTTCTTTATCTCAGCATTCTCCATAATAGACATGCGATACATGCCTATGTTTGGAAGAGGACAATCTGGATGCAAATGGATTTCATACTGAATCTCCCTCTTAGGAGGCAAACCTGTTGGCTCCTAAAACATCTCATGATATACATCAACTACATCATACAGATCTGATTTAAGTTTTGGATCACAATTGTCAAATGACTCATGATTCACATCAACCTTGGGCTTAATCATAAGAGGAACAAAATTCTTACTTGAATTGACCAGCCTTTTTACCTGTCCTGCATTCACCATCACTATATTTGTCTTCTTGCGATGAGCTCTAACAATGAATTCCTTGCCATCTTTGAAAAGATGATATTTGTTTTCATGGTGATGGAAGATAGCTTTCCTGTCAAACAAGTAAGAACTTCCCAAAACAATTCTTGCTATATCAAAAGGTACCACATCAAGTTCAACTGTATCAATAAAATGTGCAGTAATAAAGCGCAATGTGCACTTTCTTGAAACTTGTAAATTTGCATCCTTGCAAATCCATCCAAGTGGACATGGCTTCGGATGTGGAATGGTCTCAAGTTTAAGCTGCTTGACCAAGTCTTCTAATATAAGGTTTGCTTGTGACCCACTATCAAAAAGTGTGTCAATCTTAGTATGTTTTGAAATCACCCTCACATGAAACAATTCAATTCTTTCTTCCTCATTAGGAGCTTGTACATGACAGTTTGAGGTACTAGTGCTGGCTTGAATTTCCATTTCTTTTCCCTTCAAGTTTTTCAAACCCATGGCTGTAATTTTGGTTTCATCACCTGAATCATTCCCTAAATCTTGTGGAGTAGATGTAGTAGCAGCAGTTTTTTGTTTCCCTTTGGATTTATTAAATTGAGGTCTTTTTTCAGGATGTAATTTCCAACAGTTTTTCTCCTCATGGCCTGGTTTAGAACAGTGTTCACAGATCACTTTCTCACTCTCCTGTTTGATAGATGCATTCTTTTTGCCCTTTCCCTTGGAGGTTTTCTCTTTGTTTTTCCCCTTAGCGGGCTTGTTTCTACCCTCTTCAAATGTGCTTTTTCCCCTTGCCTCTAAATGGGTAGCTTGGACACAAACCTCATCCAAGCTATTAGGGTTAAACATCAAGATGGTGTGTCTAAGGTAGCTATGCAAGCCACCAATATATTTCAGCAAGGTGTCCTGGGTCTGTAAATCTACCCCTAACAAGAGAGCTCTTCTCCTGAATTCTTGGGTGTAGTCTTGGACATTCTGACCCTTAAGTTGTCTGAAATTTTGCCAGTTCATAATGGCTTTCTGCATGTGAGCAAGAGGATAAAATTGTTTTTTAATGGCTAAGAGAAAGTCAGTCCATGTTAAGGTAACCTTACCAAATTTCTTGAACTCCTCTTTGGTCTTGGCCTCCCACCAGACCAATGCTGCTCCATCCATTCTCAAAGAAGCCAACTGAATCTTTGTGGCATCATCAATGCATGTTCTGGATCCTCAGTAAACTTCCCAACTGCCTAATCCAGTTGTCCAAGCCTTTCTGCATTCACTTCACCATTAAACATAGGCAATTCGAATTTTACATCAAGCTTCAAAAAAGGACTTTTTCCAGAGGATCTATGTTTATGCACAGAAGAAGAAGACAAGGATGAAGAGCAAGGAGGTGACGATGGGGGTGGTGGATCACCATTACCTCCATGTCCTTTCTTGGAATGATCATAATCCTTCTTACCTCCTGAAGAACCCTCTCCTTCAAGTGGATGTTTGGACCCTTCTCCAGCCAATTTCTCATTTCTTTCTTGGTACAATATCCTCACCATTTCAGTGAGGTACAAGAAAGCCTTTCTGAAGACTCTTTCTTCCTCTCTTGGATCCGTGTCTTGAGGAATTTCTCCTTCATGTTCAGACATTCTTGAAGCTTCTGCTGAGACTCTTGAGGGTGAAATTGAAGGTGAAGGTGATGGCTCTCTGGCCTTCCTCCTTGACTGAGGATTCTCTTGTTCTCTAGTCAACTGTCCTTCCCCTCTTTTAAGTTTCAACCAGGTAAGCATCAATACTTGCAAGACAGTTAGAAGATCTTTGCACAAAAACAATCAAAAGACAACTACACCAGAGATTGACTGAAAGAGCATTTATCTACTTTGCAATTGTATAACAAGAGCATTTCGAAGGCTTCCTGGCTTGTTTCAGGCTCTGTCTATAGCTTATTTGATTGCTTTTGATACAAAGAAACAACAACATAGCTCTGATACCAACTTGATCTGAATTTGAAACTACTTGAAAAATGTTTGCAAGGTATTCAATTCAGTAGTAAACATGTTTAAAAGATTCCCATGTCTTGCAGTAAAGAAACAAATGAAATTTCCAGCTGTTCATGATCCATTCAAGCATAGCAGAATTATTTCCTTTTATTGTTTAACACATTAAAACGAATTTTTTTTGCAAAATAAATCAACCATAGATGCAAAAGAAGTTGATGAAGCAGTTCACCCCTCCTGGGCTACGTCTGCTGGGTCCAAGGCTCCCAAATGGGCCAGTCCTCGCTTTAATTAAATGCTCAAAATGAATTTACAGCTAAATAGAAGTCTCTACAGGTGAAATAGACTGTAAAATCGGATTCAGAACACATGAATCCTTCAGGATTGACTGCTGGTTCACCTCCAATGGATACCTGCAACTTGAAACAGTTCTCCCAATACTGGGCCCTGGTGGCTCCTAGAACTTTCACGGCTCCAAAACCTATGCAAATGACCTCTGATGGCTGAACGACCCATGCCAATGGCTTCATAACATCCAAAATACCCAAAATAAAAAAAAAAATCGTCCAAAACCGCCTTTCCTAGCCAAAGTTATGGCTATTTACTCCTAACTGCCAGTTTCCCCTAAAAGAACTCCAGCTAACTTTAGTTAAGCTCCGCCAATTATGGTGGGACCGCCAAATTTGGTGCCACCGCCAACAATCCCGCCAACTTCGCCTTAACTGCCGGCTAAACTTCCGCATGTGACCACATTTATTGGTTTGGCGGTTTGTCCTTGGATTGCGCGCTGGTGGTTAGGTGTTGGCCCTCAGTTCTGGGCGCTTGGGCATATGACCTAGGGCTGGCCCCTTTTCTTCCTGCCGCAACTCAAATTCAAAACTTAAATATTAAATGTTCCCATTAAATTTCAATTGCTGTTGCTGTGGCATGTTGGTAACCCGTAGACTTTGTGCAAGGTAGGTTGGGGGTTCAATCCACAACCCATCGAACTTTTACATATGCGCTCCCCCCATTGTGCTTATGTCATATGAGGCACATGGCGGCCTCTGGGCTTGCCATGTGTCAGCCTCTGATTGGCCCATTCCAACGAAATATTCCATGGAATATTCCGTGGAATATTCTTTTTTTAATTTTTTTTTGAAAATTCAAAAATTAAGGTTTATTAGGCGATTTTGTTTTTGACGTAACTTTCACATACAACGACTGTTTTTCGAACCATTTGCGGCACCGAAATCGGGAGGATGAGCTCTATCTGTTTGTTTAGGTTCAAGCTAATTTTGAGCACTTTCAATTTTGAGCATTTTACGACACTTGGGACATGAGCCCCTAATCAATATCCTTACATAAATTATCTCGTCTTTCTTGAGTTATGCATTGTTGTGTTTGCCCTAATGTAACCTCTTTCTTAAATGCATGTTTAAGCCCTAGTTTCAAGAAGAGACATGACAATAATTAATGAGAGTAAGCAGATAAACTCAACATTTTAAGCAAGTTTAACTTTTTTTTGGAAAATAAATTATTTTTTCCAAAGAAAAAATTATCATTTACATTCAAATATTGAATAGAAATCACACTTCTCATATGCATACCACACTGACAAATTTAATCTTACATATTAATGCACATTTCGTTTTCTATCATAGTGAAAAATAATCCTCAAACCCACCTTATTCTTATTTCTCTTTTTCAAACTCATGCCAACTCTCTAGGGAAGGTTCCATAGTTACTAATGGTAACTTAAATATTATATGATCTTGATTCATGTAAAAATCAAATTTCCAAGATACAAATGGTATGCCAAATAGTTGATGGATTATATTTCTTAGATTCATCAAGTGTCTCCATGCCCCTTGATGAGGCTTCTTTGAAACTACTACTATCAAGGTACTATGGGCTTCTTTTCTATCCACCATAGAGCATGTTAATTACTTTACTTGTACTTTTAAGCATCCATTAGTATCCTTTTTTGAAATTATACTTCATATATAAACTTTTGTGGATATTCCATTGGAATATTTCATCACAATAAATCTTATAATACTTTGAAATCTCATATTATGCATATTTATTTCCTTAGATTCCATATTAATTTAATTACTATCTTTGTTTAAATTTATGAAATAATTAAAATAAAAAATGGAAGTAGACGACACATAAAACCACCGTTCACACAAATGAACACAACATCTATCCTAGAAAATCTAATATAGGAGAAAACATTTCGAGAAGGTGGGGCCTATCCTCTTTTGTCTTTGTTTAAGTTATAAGAATACACATACAAAGGAATGAGCACTTATATGGAATTATATTTGACACTTGGCCTAAATGATTGCTACTAAATCCTCGTCCTATTTTATCATACTCTAAAAATACCACTCATGATGTTTTTTTCATTTATGGAACAATTACAATGCAAAAGAATGAAACCCCATTTTCCTCTTAGTGGCACAATATTTAACATAGTTTGATAGCCATCTAGGGTTAGGGAGCTAGATTTCTCAATGCTCAATGTGATATATTTTCATACCTTTTATAATATTCTTGAAAGTTGTCATGTGGATAGCCCCATATGTGTGAGTAACAGGGGTGTATGTGTCATCCACTCATACCATGGTGGTCAACTAAGTAGATCAACTTTCATGAGGCATAACTTCCACATATGAGTTCCAATTGAGGGGATATTTAGACCATTGGAAAGGTATTAAAGTGTAGAGAAGCATTGTTGGGGTGTGAGATTATAAATTTTGAATGAAAAAATGCCATTTGATGACTCAAAGTGGCTCTAGGAGTTTATGAGCCTCTATTTTCCAAAATAGGATTTGCCACTAAAATGGGCCTTACAAGCCAATTCCTCCCATTTTTTCATCTAGAAAGTACCAATATATATGAAATTATATGATGATCCAATTCATATCATAACTGCCCATTTATAGAGTTTTTTGTTCCCAAAATATTTACTGAATGGGCAAAGGAAAAAAAATCCTCTACCTTTTCCTTGGAGCACCATTTTTCTTTTTCTAGAAATTGTCCTTTCAAACTAATCTCCCAAAGTTTATACTACCTCTATCTTGCACTTATATACCTCTTCTACAAAACCATTTATTCTAACAAATTTTCTTGATCATCTAGTGCTAATTTCTCTATGGTAGATAGGGCCTACTCCTCCTCCTAAGCCAACATGGAAGGCTCATATAGTTTCAAATTCTCAACATTCACTACTGAATAAATGCACATGTATGGAGGTAGATTGAGTTGATAGGAATTATATGCCACCTTATTCCTCAAAAGAGCCATACATCAGAGGCTTGAAATTCTTACTAGGGCATCATAATATTTCCTTGTTTAGTTGTAACCAAAATCTGTCAACCACCTTGAACATTTTTTTATTCTATGATGGTCATGTCAAGTCTTGTACCTTTCTTGCAATTTATTTAGCGTGTCCTATGCTTACAAATAGATCTTCTTAATATTTCCAATAAAATTATCTAATCTCAATGATTCTCCTATGATGTCTTCCCTCAATTCTTCTTGATTTCCATATACAATATCCAAGGGCGGAGGAAGAAAATACCCAAAACAAGTTTCAAAATGGGACTTATTAGAAGAAGTTCAAATTTCTTTGTGATAAGAGCATCGAATATCAGTTAGATTTTCATCCTAGGTATTTACATACTTTTTATTGTAATCCATCAAAATTTGCACAAAATTCCTATTAACTGCTTCTATCTATCCAATTTTCTATGGATGGAATGTTGTAGACCTATTCAAATTTGTATTGATCTTCTCCCTATGTGTAGTCCAAAATGCATTGAGTAATCTGAATTTCTATCTGAGATGATACTACTTGGTATCCCAATGCGCACTAATATATATTGGATCATTATATTGTTTTCCATTTATCTCAATGCTTTTAGAGTGGAAAATTTGGAGAAATCATCTTGTAGGGTCATTTTCATCGATGGATCCTAGTTTTGAGAATTAGGGTATGAAATATTCTAGAGTCATTTTGAGCAGTTTAATGAAACTTTGTTGGGTCAAAAATATCATCCATAAGTGATAGAACTATGATTTGTTTTTGCGGCTAGATACCTTTCCAACAATGCAAGAATCATGTCAATATGAGTTTGTACGTAAAAATTATGACTCCCACAAGTTGATCTATCATGGTTGACCAACATGATTTAAGAGGATGCTACATCAACCCCATTACTCATAAAAAATGGGCTAGCCACATGTGGACTAGGAAGAGGACTATAGAAGGGTGAAAGTTGTAACTCTAGTTGAGAGTTGAAATATTCAAACCCAACCCCCAATTGGTTATCAGGTTGTGTTCAAATTGGGCCACTAGGAGGAGAAGGGGATCCATTCTACTTGATTATATCTTGTTCCATAATAAAGAGAAATCAAGAGTGGGATTTATAGAGAATAATAAAGGGGTTAGTGTTATGTATAATGTTAACAGGTCATAGGTATCAGGTAGCTACATAGAGATTACCTCTTCTTTTGAACTTGCATTATTTCCACACTAAGAAAAAGAGAGAAAAACAACCTTGCCTTCAACCTAGATTTTATCTCATAATAGTTTCCTAGAGAATATATTTTTGTTCATCATGGTTGGTGTGTGATTGTTTTCGTTGTTCTCCATTTTCTACTTTTTATCTATTTCATGCACAAGTAGAAAATTAGTAATTAACAAATTTAGAATGTAAAGGAATTTAACCCTCATATCGTAGATATTAGTTTCTTTTTTTAGATATATTATAACAATCTATCCAGTGGAATATACACAATATTTTACATATTATGCACCGAGACCTATTCAAAGAACATGTTCAATGCTTCTTGTCCTTTGATGGCCATTTTGTAATGCATCGAAAAGCACATTTTTTTGAACTTGTCAACTACCACAAATAAATAGTCATATACATTTCATGTCATTGGTAAACCTCCCACAAAATCTATTGAAATGCTTTCCCAAAGTCAATTGGCTATAGGAAAGTGATGGTATAGACCTTGCTTTTTGTTACTTATAGGATTGTTGGTACAACAAATTATGGATCCCCTAATATGATATGCTACATTTCTTGCATTCTAGTCTGGTTTCACATACCTTTATAAGTTAAAAACTATCTTCCCAACACAAAAATGTTCTACAACCTTTGAGGTATGAGCTCCTTTGATAAATTGGAACCTTTCACCTTTAGCAGTATAGAGATTTTATAGTTTGTAGATAAACCAATCTAGATGATAGTAGCTTTGTTGTTAATGGATTCTACATGAATTTCCCCCATCACACACGGTGCTACACCCAACACCCACTTGCAATCATCCGTAAATAGGTTACTTTGTATTAGAGTCACAAATTCTCATTCCGTCAAAGGTCTAGCACAAAACCCTTGCCCTTGAGCCCATCCAGTTCAAGTAGTGAACCTGTATGTTCTAATCTCACATTGGAATAACAACCAATATAGTTTTTAAATAGCCTTCCTATACACTGCACACCATTTCTTGAGAAAGAAAGGTATTGACCATTGATGACAAGCAACCATAAGAGTGATCATATCAACAACAATTAGTATACTGAAATAGCCAAACTCTAATTCAATGAGGCTTTTATCCACATACAACATACATATTATGGGATTTCCACAACCTAATCAACACACCCAAAATTCAACTGCATCAAGGAAGGTAATGTAGACACAACAACATAGGGATTTCCCATAATACATGTATCATTCATTCCAGATATTTAAGAGCACATCATCTAACCATTAGTTTTGGTACACTACAAACAACCATAAACACACTCATGACAAGAATCCCAGGTCATAGTAATACGTTGTTTAGACCTTCAAAATGAAAGAAATAAAACACATGCAATGCCAATGCATATGGTACAATAATTCAAACATCATTACAGTTAGCATGCAATCCACAATCAATTAATGTAAGTAGCACACAAGCATATTCACTTTTAGCTACTAAACTTGGAGCTTGAGCTCCAATCATCTCCAAAGGTATGACCATTGAACCTTTTTTCTAACATTACTCTACCACTGACCTTAATGCATGATGCTATAATGTCAAAGACCCTAATCTTTATTTCCAGAGGTTCATGTCTTGAACCTTCAACTCTAATACCACTCTATAACACCCCTTTCCACTCATAGCCCAAGGTAAGGGTAGAAGAAGATATTATTATCCTTAGTTCGACCTCTAAGGTCCTATCATGAAAATTGGGTCACAAATTTTCACAATCCTCAACTTCCTCGAAACTAAAATATGATACCACCAATGTGTTTGAATCGTCGAGAGCTTTCTAGCGATATAATGTTTTCCTCAATCTGACTTATGGTTCAAAATTTATGGTAGTTTAGATATTTGACTGATAACACTTATTCACATACATGTGGCACCCCATGTCACTCCCAACTTTGGCCCAAAATACCAAACTTTTAATGAGTCTTTCACTCTCCATCTTTATAGTAATATCGACAATGACTTCCCCCTCTTTTCGAATCCATACAAAAACAGATTGTTTAAGCCTTGAGTGAGACAGGTAATCTTCATGTTAATTACCAACTGGGGATTTTCGTCTCTCGGCCCCCGTTAGTATTGACCCTCCAAAATATATTTACATTAAAAATCCTCTGAGGTCTTGAGATGATGTAACTTTGATGGGGAACTATTGTCATTTGTTGGGAGTATTCTCATCAATATCACCTTGTTCTTCCCAACCACATGCACCAAAAACCTCCCGAGGTCCCAAAACCTCAAGGTTCAAGATGATGTCATATTGTCCATGTGGCCCACCTTGAGGCTGCCATGTGTCACTCGTTTTTGGTCCTTCAACCCATCGATATGACCTATTTTGGCTTCCAAATGGAACACCACTGTGGCACCACATCAACCCAAATCCATGTTATATTGCCAACTAGCATGGGCCCCACTTGTCTCCACCCGTTTGGTGCAAGACACCTTTCCTGTTATAATCATTTTGGGTGGTTTATATCCTTAGGCTCCCACCATACCTCTCCTCAACCTTCATTCACAACCCTCCACCATTGATCGTATATAGACGCCAACTTGCAACCCTGAGGCCTCAAACGGTAATCCCTTATGGAATTTGTTGGGGAAATATTTGTCTCAGTCTTCTCTCGATGCCACAGTTATGTACACCTTCAAGGGATCCCTAAGGTTCGAGACCCTGAGTTCCTAAGATGGAGCTATTTTCACATTAACTACAGGTAACATTACCATTTTGACCCCCTCCTCCCTTTACACTTAGTTGAATTCATACAGGACCCCTTCTTAAGCTTGAGGTGTGTATATATGCTATTGTCACACTAACTACCGGTAACATTACCATTTCAACCCCCTCCTCCCTCTACACTTAGTTGAATTCATACAAAACCCCTTCTTAAGCTTGATGTGTATTATATATTATATATTATATATTATATATATAATATATATATATATACATATATATTATATATATATATAAACAGGGACATCGTGACACTTAGCCAACTCAGTTTATCCCTCATGAGCTTATATAAATATGAAGTCCTATCTCTTTTGAGATTAATGGGATTCTAACACACCAAGCCATTACGGTCCAGTATAAAAGAAATGATTGATTCCTACAAATAAATTCCTAATCATAGGGCTTGCCATTATAAGTCTTTTTTTTTTATACCAGAAGTAGTCAAATGAATAAATATATGGTACATCATCCAATTAAATAGAGATGTAACACACCTCTCTACCATGGAAATAATAAAATTTATAGTCATTAATAAATGCATTAATTAACCATTCCTTGGAAATCACAAAAGAAATCATCATTTCTCATTATTCCTATAGGAAATAAGCCTTCATCATCAAATTATGGAGGAACAACATTCTTCATCATCCACATAGGGAATAAGTATTTCTCAACATTAACATAAGCATCTAATAAACATCATAAGCATTCAGATGACATTTATATAAGGTTCACTTACAATGGAACTCAGGTAAGCACTTATCTTATAATGCATATCTTGACAACTAAGATTGGGACTTCAACTCTCCACACAATCTTAGATTGAATGCACTATAATATTTCTTGTAATCGATTACCCCCAAGCTAGATACAGTTCCTGATGAGGAGCGTTCAAAGGAAATATGAACAAAAATTATAAACTGTTACAGGGAATCCATATATCACACTCTCCTCCACTTTACTAGGCAACGTTAGCCAAAATATATTTTTCCTTACTTCCTAGCGCTAGATCTCTCTCTCATTTTTTTTCCTCCTATTTTCATCACACACTTGAAGGATTGATGTTATTAACTTAATTCCCCTTTTTTGTATCTCCGTTTTTTTTACAATGTTTGCTCCAATAAATTTTATGTGCTTCTCTAACACTCTCATCCATGTTTCCTTGACATGTCCTTTTTGCTATACAATTCCATTAATTTGGCTTGTTCACTTTCCGAGCATAGTCCATGAGATAGGAAGAGGGGTATGGGCTTGTCCTCCATTGAGGAAGCCCATACTATTCCTCAAATTAGCCTTAAATTCTAGTATTAAAGAAAACTAGCGAAGTCATGCTTGTCATTAAATGAGCATTTTTCGCAATTTCCCAAGAAATCTTCTCCTCAAGGAAGTTGAAACCATGTCCCTTTCTCGGCCAATTCATTATGTTTCATTTAAAATGATTTAGTTACTTCCATAGTTACAAATATTTGCAAGGGGGGATTTTCCCAAAGGGGATTTCACATGCATGTTAGTTTATCTTAGCGTTTCGATCTAGGAAATATGCACACTCTTTAATTCTATTAATGGGCATGCAAGTCCCGCTAACATCCACCATTGATCTGACCATTGAACCATGGATACACCTAAGGGTTGCAAACTTCTTAAAGTATTGAAATTTCTGGGTTTTTCCCTATAGTTTTGGGCCCTTAATTAATGTTGGTTTCCAAATGGCCATAACTTCTCATTTAGGAACGATTTTTCAAAGAAGGATATGTTGTTGGAAAGGTCTTAATGAGGCTTATGCAACCATGTTGTTTATATGATCTTTAAGGTATTACAACCTTGCTAAAAACTCAATAAATTCCAAGCCTCCTTTGACTTTTCTTGATGAGAGTATGCAAGATTGCAAACTATTATACTTTTTTAATTGACCCATAAACAATATTACTACTATCTTAAACATCACCTTTGACATCAATGACACCTGTTGTCATCAATGCCATATGCACAACATACTAGTGGTTAGGTTTGACTCCCTCAACTCTTAACTAGAGTTACAATATAGACTCTTCTAAAGCCTTATTCATCATGATTACATGACTAGTTCATTTTACATGAATAATGGGGGCTGAAATGGTATCCTTTCGAATTATGGTTGTCAAAACAAGAAGATCAACTTCCAAGTGACATAACTTTTGCATACAAACTCTAACTGTGGTGATTCTTGTCTTGTTGGAAAGGCCACTGTGTGTAGAATAGAAAAATAAGGTGCGGTGCTAAAGCGTCAAATCTTTAGCCCCCATAATATATCATTTGATGCCTCAAAATTCTCTTGAAAGGTTTTAGACCCTAATTTTCCAAACAAGATATTGCTGGTAAAAATTGTCATACGAGTTGATTCCTCCACTTTTTTCACTCTGAAAGCATCAACATGGATGAAAAATAATATTAAGAAACAACTCAATTTATTTATGTTTAATTAATTTAAATATTTTATTATAATCAACACTAAATTATTTTTCTTTTACTTTCTCTCTTATGTCTATCAATATATGAAGCTGATATTAAATAAATTAGTCAACTTGCATATTTAAATACTGTATTTAAGTCATGAAATAATTTTTTAACCGTAAACTTTATGCAACATTGATATTAAAAAGTGAAAATATAAGCTGTTTTTTTTTTTTTTTTTCTAGCTTTAATTACTTTATTTCTTTCTAAAGATGATATTAAGATTATGTCATTGATATGGACATCAAATATTTTATTTAAAGATGAGTGTGAGAGTGAGATTATTTATATATAACACTTAATTAAAACTAACCAAACATGTATAATCATTTTTTTTGATATTGTAACAAACATTTTTTTTCTTATTTAAAGAAATTTATTTATTATATTATAGCTCACTTTTTTTTTAATTATTATAACTTCACATTTTTTTCTTAACTATAATATCTTATTTTTATTTTAAAAAAGGCACCAGTTTTGAACACAATGTAAAATTCTATCGAGCAACATTTTTATCTTGATTACAGATTTTGGAAATATTTTGAAATTTGACCATAAAAAAAATCCTAAAATTTAAGATCCACATACATTCTAAATACTTTAAGTATCAAAGAAACTAAATAAATTCAAAACACTTTAACCATCAACAAAACTGAATAAGATACTGTAAACCCAAAAATAATGGTTGTGTGCACATTTAAATCTAAAAACTTAATTCATAATCTAAATTTCAAATTCATGCTCATGATATAAAATGCTATAAGAAATATACGTTAGAGGAAGAACGTGTTGAGTTTTCGTGATCTGAGCTCTTGATATAGAATGCTATGATAAATATTAGTTGTCCAGAGAATAATAAATATAAGTGGTCCAAAAAGCAGGTTAAGTAAGTGGTCCAAAAAGCATGTTAAGTTGCCATGAGGAGGAACGTTTTGAGTTGTGGTGATTTGAGCTCTTGATATAGAATGCTATAATAAATATAAGTTGTCCAAAAAGCACCATGAGGAGGAACGTTTTGAGTTCTCTATGATCTGAACTCTTGATATAGAATGATATTATAATTAAGTTGTCAAAGGAACAATAAATATAAGTTGTCCAAAAAGGATGTTGAGTTGTTAGGAGGAGGAACGTTTTGAGTTTTCATGTTCTGAGCTCTTGATATTGATTTGAGCTTTTGATATAGAATGCTAAATATATATAAGTTGTTTAGAGAATAATAAATATAAATTGTCAAAAAAACATGTTAATTTGTTATAATCTTTTGACTTGTTACTGATGGAATATTTTAAAATATTTTGAAATTTGATAAATAAACTTAAATTTAAACAAAATTAAATTAATTAAAGTTAATTATATTTTATTAAATTAGTTAGTTCATCTCGTGATATTTTTGATATTTCTAAAGTCTGGAAAAAGAAAAATAAATGTTTTAAAGACAGAATTTAAAGTTTTGATATAAAAGGTTATAAGAAATATATTTATAAAAATGATATAAGAAATAAAAGTAACCCTTTGGGTTCTCTTGACTTGTTTTACCTATCATTTTTCATATAAAGTAAGATGATGTAAGTTTAGAAATATTTTTTTTGTTGCTTTAATTTTATTGTTTGTTAAACTGTGTGGGTATGAGATTACTGCAGGTTTAATTTTTGGCTTAGCTATTATAAAGAGGTATTTAAATTTTCAAAATCACTCAAAATCACATTTGATTTAGGTCATAGTAAATTTTAACATCATTAAATTTTTTCCCAAAAAATTTGAAATTTTAAACAAATTACTTTAAAATTAGGAATCACAAAATACCTTCATAGTAAACTCCATCAGTGTCTTTTTCAGGATTTCTCTCTCCCTGGTTACTAATTTTGATGCCTCTATGGTTTTATCCTGAATGGTTTTTGGTCTTAACTTTTGCTGATGCATTTGACATGCCTTTTTGTCAATCTGTATAGTTTCTCAGTACTATTTGTCTTGATCTGGTTTGTGATGCTGTATATGTCTGGTTTGTGATGCTGTATATGTCTCTTTTCGGACCTATGATACTGTATCTGCCCTCGGTTGCTTCTATCATAACTGCTCCACAAACCACTTTTATATTTTTTGATGTTTTTATATTTTCTCAATATAATACAATGATGCTTTTTCTCCGAGAAAACTCCATCAGTATCTATTCTAAAACCCTGGAATGTGCGGATTTCAATTTGAAAACTTTGTTTGTAATTTAAATTTCAAAGTTTCTGAAGTTTGATGTACGAGGTTTCATGGTTTCGTCCTGCCTAGATTTACTTTGTCTTTTTTAATGACATTCGTTTGGGCTTGAGTATTTTAGTTCTCGCTGCCAAAAGACGCATACATTTTTTTTTTAATGTCAGTCGTTTGGGCTTGAGCATCTTAGTTTTCGCTGCCAAAGGACGCATGCAGGTGAGCTTAGCTCCCAAATTATAAACTTCAAAGGTAATCGATAAAAAAATCAAACATATCAATGTTAGCAGGTATGGTCCATGACCGTTTCAGTTCGGAAAATTGTCCTGCGATGAATTACTTCCTTGACACAGAATAAAGCAACAAAATAACACACACTTGAGCGGTTGTTTGGTAAATTATTTGATTCAATTAGTTATATGATTAAATAAACTCAAAACTCTTAAGAATAGATATGCTAGTTTACAAATTAACCATTATTAAATTTAACGCTCTAAAAATAACTTGAATTTATCAAACCAACTAGATAACTTCAATTAACAATAAAGATTATTCTTTTAACATTACTTAATATCTATATACTTTAAAGTTTAAAGTTAAGATTTAGCTGTTTTGCAGCCAGCATTTTCGATGCTAGAGAACATGGATCGCTGTAAATTTGCCGTTGGAAAACTTGAAATAATATGAGGATTTCGAAAATTGGGATTCTGTATAATATTTTTGAAACCAAGTACGTGCTTAATATCTATATACTTTAAAGATTAAAGTTAAGATTTAGCTGGTTTGCAGCCAGCATTTTCGATATTAGAGAATATGGATCACTGTAAATTTGCCATTGGAAAACTTGAAATAATGAGGATTTCGAAAACTGGGATTCTGTATAATAGTTTTCAAACGAAGTACGTGGGATATTTTTATGTTGATGGTTGATTTCTCGGGAATCGGATGGACATGGATGTTTGGTCACATTTATGTTAATGTTATTCCACAATATTCAATTATTTGGTTACGTCTATGTCAATTTGAATATTAGGGAAATCAGCAATCTACATAAGGTCAGAGAAGCAAGTCTGTTACGAAAAGTACATAAGGTATGTATTATTTTCAGTTATAACATTACCTACTGGAGTAGTCGGAAGTGCCCCGATAGCTAAAAGTGGCTGGAATTGGATAAAAAAATTTCAAAAAATCTTATAGAGCAGTGTTTGAATCGTGTTTTTAATGGTGGAAATATATTCAACACCATCAAAAACATATAAAACACCTAAAAATTTGAAGTTTGACAACTATAACTTTGATTTAGAAAAATCTTTGCCTGATTTTCTCTAAATATGACCTGAATTTGCAACTCCTCCGCCTCCTTAGCTTATGCATTACTTAATATGTATATATATTTTTTGTTTTTAAGTTGTTTGTGATTTTCCAGAGTTACTTTTTGGCTTGAGGAGTGGCCATCTAAGAGCATTTCATATGTCAAAGTTACCTTGATATCGCACAGCCCTTAGCCCTTAGTCATGACTAGATTTTTTAGCATGTCACCTTAGCACAAGGCACAGCCACCTTTGTGAAGTTTAATCTTAGATAACTTTCTTGACAAAACCCACCTTCACCTAATTATACTAGTAAAATTTGACTTAATAGATTACGCTGTTTTGCAGCGAGCATTTTCGATGCTAGAGAATATGGATCACTGCAAATTTGTCCGGGAAAAATTGAAATATCTAAATGAGGATTTTGAAAACTAGGATTCTGCATATTGTTTTTCAAACCTGCAATCACGTGTGTCAAGAAAAGTACACACCGCATGTATTATTTATAGTTATAGCTATATAGTACGTAGACAAGAGCAAACTAGTTGAACCGAGGAATCCAGATATCTTTCCAGCCGAAAGATCAAAATAATTTCTCAGACTGAAACTACAGCTGGCCACTTCCCCAAGTCCCAAGCTTACATTGATTTATTCTATTAGTACCCACATTTCTTTTTAAGTACATTTCTTCTTAACTCTTCTTCTTCTCCTGCAGCGGTGATGCTGAGAATCTGGTCCCCCAGGAATCTGTCGTTTAGAGTGGAATAGTTTGCGCTCCATCTCTCTTTCTCTCAATGATAACGTTCTTGATTCTCCATTCTCGTTTTTGCCAACAGTACCATGTCGTCGATAAAGGCTATCCTGAAGTAGTTGTTCAGTAATAAGTCAGATTGACGGATGAATTAAGAACATACCATGAGAAAAAAGAAGAATAATAATTTATTCATTATGTTCAGGAAATACCTTTGGCAAAGTTCGTTCAAGCAGATCATTCAAATATGCAGTAGTAGCAGCTTGATCCTTTTTTTCAACCTTCGCAAGTTCCCACCCTTTCATTCCTGTTCAATTAATTGGAGATCCACACATTAAAAAAAAACTCAGAAGAACGGATTAAATAGACCCAACCTGTAAATTGTTGATTGCATCTACCCTGATTAACTCAATTAATCGATTTAATATAATTTTATTTTGGAATTTGATTTCAACCTCATGTCTATGGGCCAAATTCTTAAATATTCCTTAGATTTAAAGTATGGATAGAAATATATCTCTCTCATATATATATAACACAGTTTATATATATATGTAACAAGCAAAAAGATTTCTAACTCATTTTTTTCAATTTAACTTTAAAAGTAGAGGAAATAAAATAGATTTCTATGTCTGACCTAAAGTTTTTCAATTTAACTTCTATAAGTTTTAATTA
>APFE030024524.1:135610-150264 GCA_000404065.3 Pinus taeda
ACTCAGGCATAAAGTTTTTAATTTTTAATTAAATCCATAAAGTTGTGAAAGGTATCAACATACACTCTCTAAAAACACTCTAAAATTTAAATACTAAAAAAGATAAGATAGGATAGGATAGAAAAGTATTTTAACCTCTTTTCTATATATTTTCAAAGAAAGAAATCAACTTTTTTCTCAATTGAGTGAAGTTAATGTATCAAGTGATTTTACAAGTAAACTCATTTAAAAATTTACTAGACATAAGGCTAATAAAACAATATTTATAAGTACAAAGCTGTTACACCAATGCTCATCATATCACTAATAGAAATAAGTTTTGTTATAACAATGTTCATCATATCACTACCAGAAATTTAAATTTAAATTTAAATAGAGAAAATAACAACCATTCAATCCAACCAGCCAAATTAATATATAATAATTTTAAAATTTATTTATATATATATTCAAACATTTTTAATTGGTATGGTTTCACATATTTAACAAATTTAAAATTACCAAAACTGTATGCCACTGAGCTAATACTATTTAACTGCAACAATGTAAACCTTTACCTTTGCTCCTAATGGTCACTGAGCTCTTAGAATGAGCAGGGGACATTACGAACTGAAGGACTGCAACAATAACCAGAAACGCCAGGATGAGAATCGCAACCTGTCTAATCCGATTCGCCATCTCTAGAAGATTTTTATCAAAATTCAATGTGGTCAATATCCAGGGCAGAATGTCAATTTAAATAGAAAAGTCGCTGGCCATGTCGTTGTCAGAACTTTTTGCCTCGGTCTTTACAAGGATGGCGTGTCTATCTAGATATTGGTGAAATTTCGTTGTCATTCTTGGTACAGGGTCGTTTTTTAACTTTATCGCATTAATATTTGCCGGCAAATTATTTTGTCGAATTAATAATACAGGGCATCCTCGCCGCCATAGCACGATTAATGACTGTGATTTAAGCCAAACCACACCACCAATGAATGTCCCCCCTAAGCTTCACTACCCTGTAAAGGCCATTTCGCACTCGTTGGAAGAGCATGCACAGGTGTCAAGGGAAGGAAAAGGGCGGTTGTCGACAAACCATCCATTACAAAGCCACCACTCATTTTTCTTTTTATATGTTTCAAAAGTCAATACATTTTGATGTAACTTCAAACTCAAGTTTCATGTGTTAAGGTGTCCATGTTTAACTTTTGCAACGATTGAGAGAGAAACACATAGACTCTGCAATAGAGACCCCAACGAGTAATTTTCATATATTTTAAACCATCAATGTTTCCTTTCAAATTCTTGCAAAGCTTTTATGGACAGAACTTAATAATATTTAAGTGATTTATATATATTAAATGAGGGTGAGATATTATTACCTACAAAGTTATTTATATGTTAAATTAAGGTTTCAGATTATAACCTCCCATATTTGAATCATGACTAGGTGATCCAAAATGCATATTCCATTCAACTAATGTTGTTGGGTCACGTATGCACTAGCTTTTGTGGGTGAAGTATGCACTAGCTTTTGTTTTGATTAATGAATTACGTAAGCGTTGTATGGAATTAAATGAAATGGAGGACCGTGACTGGCCAACAAGATGGAATTCTATAACTTTTCTAAAAGATAGAGTGGGCTTAGGCTTGTTTTTTATATTCATTACTTCTGTGGATGAGAAAACTATTGAACCGAATCTTTTTTTTTCAAGGAATTGAATTGTAATTTAATTGTGGAGATTGTTTTTTTAATTATGCACTAGCTTTTGTTTTGTTTAATGAATTACGTAAGCGTTGTATGGAATTAAATGAAATGGAGGACTGTGACTGGCCAACAAGACGGAATTCTACAACTCTTTTAAAAGCTAGATTGGACTAAGGCTTGTTTTTTATATTCATTACGTCTGTGGATGCGAAACTATTGAACCGAAAGCTTTATTTTTCAACCGGGTAAGGATATGAATTGTAATTTAATTGTGGAGATTGCTTTTTTAATTAATTAGGATTGACCAGAGAGGAAATGAGCTCGGAAATGAAGATGAGGTCCTTCTTAAAGTTGGTTTTTTTTCATGGTTTCCCTCTCTTTTTCATTTTTAAATGGTTAGATTTAAGAGAGGAAACGAGCTTATATATATATGTGTGGAGGGTTAGATTTGAGAGTGAAAAAATTGGTCATATAGGTTAGATTTGAGAGTGAAATGGTCGGTTTTAAATAATGTAAAAGGGAGTTTGTCTTATTTACCTACTAGTCAGGGAATAATATTTACCTATTAGTCACGGAATATTATTTGGGAAATGATAAAGGAATAATATAAATTTTAAGATGATTTTAATTTTTTAAAAATGAATATGATATATATGATAGAAATTTTATAGAAATTTGACTTATTTATAATAGGAATTTTAAAAAATAATTTAGAAAATGAAAATTGAAAGATTTTGAAAAAAAAGATAGTTAGTAATCTCTAATAATAAGAAGAATCTAATTGGATAGACATGAAATTCATTTTTTAATAAAATTGATTTTATAAAGTAATTTAGAAATTAAAAATTTGAGGATTTTGAAAAAAGGAAAACTAATAAAGTTCTAACGATAAGAAACACCCAACCATAATAAGTATGAAATTCATCAAAATGAAAAAAAGATTCTACTTTAAAAGGATTGGGCATATTTAGAAACAATGATCTTACATCAAAATGCTAAGAAGATCTGAGAAAAGAAGTCCCAAAAATGAAAATTGGTAGATAAAAAAAAAAGGTGTAATATATCAATTTGATCCATGGATTAATAATGTGTGTTTCTACATGATGAAAGGATGGGGAGCTTAGCAATGTAATAGTTTGCAAATATTATTAATAAAAATATATTACTAGCTTTAGATGAACAATAACATAATTTTTAGGGGGCTATGATTCCATGGAAAAGATGGGTACTATGGAGGCTAGACTAAAGTTTATCATCTTTTAATAACCTCATATTTGAATTAGTAGAGGAAATGAGCTACAAGAGCTTCTTGTTTGGGTTGTTTCATGACACATTGTGATCATTTATTTAATAGCCATGTTTTTGGATTACTAGGGTGAATCTCATGCATTCTCACTCTTTCTTTTCAAAGAGAAGAGTCCCGTAAGAGATAACCATTGCTCGCTGGTTGTGTGTTAAGACTAGTTGTTGTCTAGCACATGAGGATGCCCAACTACATGGATACATTGGCGTTGTTGAGCAAATTTTCCACAATTGAGATTCTTGGGAGCTTTTAGCATTGAGATTTCGTGATTGTTAGCATTAGAGCCCTATAGCAAATAATATAGCCTAAGGGACTAAGGTTTGCAGAAGACAACTTTACTCCTTGCATTGTGTAGCTTGAATGAAAAGGAAATATGGAAGTTGACATGACTATTCGACTAATTGAGTAAACTTTGAAAACATGGGATATTCTATGAAAATGTAAACAATGATAACATATGATTTTTGACTTCCTCTGTGAGAATAGATTCACCATAGGTTATTTTCTTTGTTGATTTATAGCCTTAGCTTGATGGGAGCTATTGCTAAGGTATTTGGAGTAACACATTATATGGTTTGGTGGAGAATTAAATATCTACAACTATTTGTGTAATCCTTTGAGAATGATAAGTATTCTTTATACATTGAATCAAGTTGTGTTTACTCTATTATATCTTGCTATTTATTGATGAGCATTTATGTTATTAATATGAACTATGCAATGAATATTTATGATTAGTGAATATATTTTTCTTTATGGTTTGCATGAGTTTCTTTTTCACTACATGGCTACTGAAACATGCAAAGCATATCAGGATTCTAAGATCTATTCAAGAGCATGAGATTTTTATGTACTTGTGAATTGGGCATGTTTAGTTTGTATCAACACTATAACATGGATTAGCTTGGAGCTGAGTAGTTACATTATGGAATTCGGGTAATGGTTTCAACATTGGACCTATATGGGAAGATATAATAGCAAATTAGTTTGAGTTCATTGTTCCAAAATTGGATTTTGTGTCAAAATTTCATGAAGATGGTTTATGTTGATAAGAGAGCCTTAATTTTTGGATGGAATCTCATATGGATTGACTATAGGGTATTGATTGGTTGTGTATTGGGTTAAAATTAGTCATGAAAAAAATTATTTGTAACACACCCCCTTACCACCCATATTCCACACTAAAGGTATATGGAGGGGGTTACTATGATGACCTGATCTCCAAGGTCTACTTATCAAAATTATGTCTAAATTTATCGACTTTTATTAAACTCTTTAAAACCAAAAATAACTCACCATTGCACTCGTCTTTTCAAGGGATTTCTAGTGATATAAATTATACCTCAATTTGACACCCGGATTGAAGGATATGACCATTTAAAGGTTACCCATTAATCTTTTGCCTTAGACGAGGCCCTGCCACATGGAGTCCATGTAGACCCGTGTGGTTCCCACATGGCATGCAAAATCATTGCCATGTTATGCTTATGTGGCTACCACCATGATGTAGGGGCATTCGAACCCTTAATGAAAAAAAATTAGAGAAAGAAGACACATGGAGAACCACATGGACAACCGGGCCAACCTTGAACAAGATTCGGTTAATGAACTAATTTCAGTTAAAAATTCAGTTAAAACTGAGTGTATGTATAATAAGATATTGAGAATTCATTAGGGAATCAAGAAAGAGAAAAGAAAAGAAAAAAACTGTGCATGTGAGAGAGGGAAAAATGTAGATGTTGGAGAGTTCTTGATTAAGGCTGAGATGCCTTAAAAATTGTAATTTGAGGTTGTACATAATAAAAAAAATGAGTCTTATGTGAACTTGTGCCTGTGTATTGTTTGTCGGCGTTTTGCATTAATTTCTGCAGAGACTCAAAATCTTTTTATATTCATTTTTCACGGCAAAAAAAAGAGAAAAGGTTTTCGTGTGTTTCACTTGAAGCAAGCACAAGTAGCTTTTGCTTTGGTTTGGCTGTCACTGAGTTATGATGGATTTGGATTTTTGACGGGTACGATTATTTGGAGAAGACTATGGAAAATTCAGCAACAATCACTGCATACGAAGATAATGGCAAGGCTGGAGATACGTTGGATGAAAAAGATTGAAGTAAAGGCAGCTCCAAACGCAGGAGTGACGAGGATGGTCATGGTTATGATCACCGGTCCAAAAGGGAAAAGTTAGACATAGAAGCGAGAGAGAGAAGTGAAAGAGGATATTGCAGTCACGATGGGAATGATGAAGGTCCAAAGGTCAATGCGCCAATGGTGTGGCCAAGGTTTGGCTGGTCGTGGTGCAGCAAGAAATCCGCAAAAGTAACAACAGCAAAGAACCTTGAAGAGAAAGCTCATGTGTGGATGAAGAATGAGGAGAACATCACCTGGTTTGTTCTGGTGAGGGCCTTCAGTGTTCCAAGAACAAAGCATAGTTCTTGAAAAGATGAATGACTCATTGGTCCATAAGGTAATTGAGACTGTGAGAAGTTTTAGATAGGCTTCATGAGCCCATAACCCACAGGCCTGAAGAATGATTTTATTAGGGAAATGGGATTTTGGTTCACCCCAGAATCTCGCCCTCATCAAGTGTTATCAGAGTGGGAAAAGATTTCTTGCGGAGAGGAGTTTTTGCATGCGAAGAAAGAAGAGGTATAGTTTGTTGAAGATTTGTATGCTTGTAATTTTTTAATTTATTTTATGAAGGTGAGAATATTGCAGCAAACCTGGAGCAGGAGTGCTCAATTGGTTCAAGAGGAGAGAACCACGGAGATGTCGAGAGGACTAAGCTCAGGAGAGAAGCTTGGTATGGCATCTGGTAGCAAGGAGGACTTGCTATTGTAGAGGTTTGGTTGGCAGTTCCACTGAAGAAGTGAAATAGTGGGTAGAATTGCTAAGGTAAGGCATATGACCAAGAGGTCATAAATTTTTGTACCTCGGGAGTTTGATGCAGGGGCAACCAAACCCTTAATGAATTTTTTTTAGAGAAATAAGACACGTGGACAACTACATGGACAACCAAGCCAACCTTGAACAAGATTTGGTTAATGAACTAATTTCAGTTAAAACTTCAATTAAAACTGAGTGTATGTATAATAAGATATTGAAAATTCATTAGGGAATCAAGAAAGAGAAAAGAAAAAAAAATTATGCATGTGAGAGAGGGAAAAATGTAGTTGCTGGAGAGTTCTTGATTAATTTTGAGATGCCTTAAAAATTGTAATTTGAGTTTGTACATAATAAAAAAAATGATTTTTATGTGAACTTGTGCCTCTGTATTGTTTGCCAGCGTTTTGCATTAATTTCTGCAGAGAATCAAAATCTTGTAGAATTGAGGCTTCTGTGATCCATTATATTTGTAAAAAGAGCTTCTGTGTAAATCACATAAAAAGATCATTGTCGACGCGTTTCAAACCAAACCACACTGGTTGGTTCGAAACGCGTCGACAATGATCTTTTTATGTGATTTACGCAGAAGCTCTTTTTACAAATCAAAATCTTTTTATATTCATTTTTAACGGAAAAAAAGAGAGAGAAGGTTTTCGTGTGTTTCGGTTGAAGCAAGCACAAGTAGCTTTTGTTTTATTTGGCAGCCATTGGGTTATGATGGATTTGGATTTTTGACGGGTACGATTATTTGGAGAAGACCATGGAAAATCCAACAGCAATCATTGCATACGAAGATAATGGAAAGGCTAGAGATACATTGGATGAAAAAGATCGAAGTAAAGGCAACTCCAAATGCAGGAGCAACGAGGATGGTCATGGTTATGATCATTGGTCCAAAAGGTAAAAGTCCAATGAAGAAGCGAGAGAGAGAAGTGAAAGAGGAGATTTCCGTTCCGACGGGAATGATGAAGTTCCAAAGGTCGATGCGCCAATGTCGTGGCCAATGTTTTCCTGGTCGTGGTGCAGCAAGAAATCCACAGAAGTAACAACAACAAAGAAACTTGAAGAGAAAGCTCATGTGTGGATGAAGAATGATGAGAAGGTCACCTGGTTTGTTCTGGCGAGGGCTTCAGTGTTCCAAGAACAAAGAATAGTTCTTGAAAATATGAATGACTCATTGGCCCATAAGGTAATTGAGACTGTGAGAAGTTTCAGATAGGCTTTGTGGGCCCAAAACCCACAGGCCTGAAGAATGATTTTATTAGGGAAATGGGATTTTGGTTCACCCCAAAATCTCGCCCTCATCACACCATTACTTTACCATGTCACTATATATGGACCCCCTCGCCTCCTCAACATACCATTCACATATGTATAATGAATGGACCTCCCTTGGACATACATATTCATATATACACTTAAGCCATGTGGCACCAACCCAGCCCCCCATCATTTTCCATGTAATCTAGAGCTTACAACCCCAAGAATTTCTTTTTAACACCTCCACACAAAACCTTTGGGGTCCCAGGGAAGCGAGATGAAAATCCCTTCCCATGCTAACCAACAATAACCATTATCAATCTCGAGACATAAGCCTTGGAGTATTCAATCAATGCCCCCTCCCCCCCCTTTTCCATGTAATCTCAAGCTTACAACCCCAAGCATTTCTTTTTAACACCTCCACACAAAACCTTCCCAGGGAAGCAAGACTAAAATCCCTTCTCATGTTAACTAACAATAATCATTCTCCATTTCAAGACATAAGTCCTGGACTATTGGATCAATGCCCCTTTTTCCAAATGCCAGGGTGACGTCATAATTATTAACCACTGAGGTGATGTTTGCTGATGACATACCCTTGACATGTAATGCCAAGAGATACCACATCAATCTCCTTCCACAACATGCACTGCATTGGTGACGAGCCCTTCTAGACTATTGACCCTTGGTAAAAATCGAATTTTTCATTATGGAATAAATTAGGGTCCCTTTGCCTTGTCACATAAAATGTTAGTTAGCTAAACCTGTCGTACCACATTGTCTGAGAGACTTCGTTCTTGAGCTCCCTTTGAGACCTCCAGGGTACCAACCATCAGGGTCATCTAATGATGAAAATGTGTTGAGGCCATCAACAACCTTGATTTACTCTAACTGTGTGTTTGGTCACAGTGCTTGATTACATGGTTGAATGGGGCTCAAAAACATTCCTACAAAATATTTAGGATTTCCATCTCCCGTGCAGTACAAGTTCAAATGAACCAACCTTTTCCCAAAGCCTTTGGCGCAATAACATAAATGAACATATTTGGATCTTTCGAGCTGTTCCTCCTTAGTTGGAAATAGATTCAGCCCCACCCTTAATTTCTTATGAATGCACATGCAAAAAAACATATAATATTGTGCATATATATACAAATATGCACCTTAGTATCTCTTCTAAGCTTATATGGCTTAAGCCTGGTTTGTTAATACACAAAAACACACACACACGCACACACACATTATAATGAAGATATTGTTCATGAAAACAGATAAAAACCCACGCAGGGGTTACAAGTTTTGACAAAAACCAAAAGATATCAAAAACTAATCGAAAGAAAAGTTTTCACAAAGCACAACATAGAAAATATCAAGCAACAATATAAGAAAACTCCAGCTGGCAGAAGGGCGATACTTGGTAGCCTAGTTGTCAATCAAGATGGACCTCCTGGAGGTCATCTGCGGTAGGCTCTTCCACGATAGGACACGCCCACTTGTACCACTCCTCCTCCTCTGCTGACGTGTCGTGCATTATTCCACGTTTTGGTTGAGTGTTAGTAGAGCTACCCTCTGCTGCATGCTTGCCGGACGTGTCTCCTGCTCTGCCACCGACTGCCTTCATGTCTCCAGCTTTGCCTTCGGTCGCCGGCTAGCTGCTAACCAGCTCCTCTCTATGCGGGGTGGCATAGTCCTCAACCAGCTGCTGCTTTTCTGGGTATTGGGCATTCATGTTCGGCTAAGTAGCCCTCTACTGCTCACTGCTGTTCCTCGGCTGAGCTTCCTGTGGGTCAACTTCCTCTGTGAAGGTGATGGTAATAGTGGCGGTGATGACAGGCCTATGAAGAGTGTTGTGGAAGCGAAATTGAGTTGTGTGAGGAGCAGGGTCAGGGGGAAGGTGAAAATTGGTAGTATGGATGGCTGCGTTCATTCTGCGGTCACCCTGGAGCTGAGCCCACCCTCTGCCACTTAGGGTATCTAGATACCTGCTAGAGAAGGAGATATAGGGATGTGGGATGACAGGAGAAGAGGAGGGGGAAGCAGATTCAGGGTTGGGCACAGCGGGAGGATGTATGCTTCCGCCACAACTACCTCCTCTTTTGCTATGCATGCGGTGGCAGATGCATGCCATTACAGAATTCGTCGCAGAGCTATCACTTGTTGAATCAGAGGAATGGCTGTTTAAAGGGAAAACAAAGGGATTTTGGGCTAGAATCAACTTACAGTGTGTGGTTTGGGAGAAATGATACCCGTTTCCCACATCCACACAACTGAGAAGCCAACATCGACTGCTAGTGACGGTGCGTGAGCAAGGCTCCGCTGCTTGAGTAGGGAAAGTTCTATTAATCAGAGGAGGAAAGACTGCATTATGGTCTGTGGGGGCCATTTCCTTAAACTGGTTACAGAGTTCTCAACTTAAGAACCGTATTAATGGTGCCTACAAGTTGCCATGAATTTGCTTCATGCTGGCCTAGGAAGGGGCGTGGGCAGCCATGTGGCCAAGCCTCCCGCCGTCCTTCCATCTAATCATCATTAATAACATGGTGATCACCTGCATCTAGGTGTCCTTCTTCACTCTTTACCAATTCATTGTAATCCTTTATCTGGGATGCAGTGGCAATAGTATTAAACGAGCCAGCATGTAGAGTTTGACCACTATCAACTCCTATATTAGCTAAGAAATCGGCCACTTTGTTGCCATCTCTATGGATGTGTTTGAAGTTGACTGCTTTATTGGTGGAGAGCCATTGTTCGATGAGCTCTAATCTTTCCACCAATCTCCAGCTGATAACCACTTTGTATGATGGTGTCCCCTAAAGAATCTGATTAACCATGTTAATGAGAATATGAGAGTCGCCTTCAATTAGAAGTGGGAAGAAACCATGAAATTAAGCTAGAAGTAGTCCCTACCATAGCCCTTCTAATTCAGCCAAGTTGTTCGTATCCCAGCCAATTGAGCCTAGGAAAGTTAAAAGAGGTTTGCCTTTATGATCCCTAAATACTCCACCATGTCCTACTTTGCTTGGATTGCCTTTGGATGCTCCATCGAAATTGAGTTGTATCATATTATGGGGCAGAGGGAGCCATTTGTTTGGTATCTTGGTGTGTGAAGAGAGTTTATTATGATTTTCCTGTACCTGGTTCAACTGAAGGTTCCAGTTTGTCCATATATTCTGTTCCTGTGAAATGGAAGGAAATTCTTCTTCATACCAAGTTTGGAGCATTAATGTTTCCCAAAGATTTTGGCAAACATTGTTCCATAGGACTTCTAAAGGTGTGGATTGGTCTTTGAAGATGCGATGGTTCCTTTCTTTCCATATTTTCCACATGAGAAAACCTGGGATGATTTTCCATAAAGAGTTTAATAGTTTACTCTTATATGGATTGATTACCCAACTGCGTATGGTATTGGTGATATCCTCTTTAATTCTTCCTTCTTTTTGGCATTTGAAGCTTGCTTTCTCCCAAAGTTTGTTTGCAAATGGGTAGGAGTTCATGAGATGTAGAGTAGTTTCTTCCTATTGTTTACAATTGGGGCAAATGGAGGGCCCGCGAAAGCTTTTTTTTTTGTAGATTGTCCCAAGTGAGTATTTTGTTTTGACATAACAACCAGAGGAACGTGGAGACTTTTGGCCAAATGTTGGGGGCCCAAAATTTTTTCCAAAGAGGATCCTTGATTGTGTGATTCCTGATTATTAGGTTGTATACCTCTTGGGTGGTGAAGGTTCCTCGTGCCTTGTAACCCCATCTTATTATATCCTTCTTATCTAAAAGATGAATTTTCCTATTAAGAAGTTATGCCTCTAGATTTTTCTGTATGGACTTTGTGCCTTGCCTAATGATGTGGTCCGAGTTTATCCATTCTCTGTATCCTTGTGTGAGAGTGGGCAACCAGTGCTGGTTAACCTTGTCCATCTATTGCTCGTCCCAATCTAGTATTTGATGGGGTTTGATCAGGTCCCTCAGCTTGGGTCTTTGCTGCCAAGAGTCATCCCAAAAACTTGCATTATTACCATCCCTTACTTCCTAGAAGCTATGCTATTGGATAATATCTTTGCGTTGTTTAGCCGCGTTCCAGATTAAGGATCATGTGCCTACTTATGTGAGTCAGATTAGATCATCTATTGGTCCGTTATTTTCATATTTTGTTGTCCAGAGGACAACCGAGGGAGTATGGGTGTCGAGATCCATTTCCACCACAGATGTGCCCCCATGACAACATTACTGTGTTGAGGATCACAAATCCTAGTGCCTCCTAAGATTTTTGGAAGGCAGACCATAGCCCATTTGACTAGTGCCCATTTTCTATTTTGTGTCGAATTTCCCCACATAAAAGTTTTCTAAAGATTTTTTATTTTCTTGAGTACCCATTTTGGCGTTGACAGAACAGAAAAGAGATAAAGAGGCATGGATTGCAAGACAACTTTGATTAAGACTAGACGACTAGCCATGTTAAGGGCTCTGTAGGTCCAAGAGGAGAGGTGAGCTTCCAACCTTTCCAAGAGAAGTTGCCAGGAAGAGTTCTTTAAAGCAGAATTAGTCATGGGTGCCCCCAAATATTTAGAGGGGAGAGTGGTTGTCATGAATCCAAGGATATGGGCTATGGAAGACTAAGTGATAGCAGGGGTGTGGAAGAAAAATATTTGGGATTTAGCCTTATTAATGCTTACGCTAGAGGCATCCGAGAACTCAGTTAGAAGGGATTTTAATTTGAGGGCTTCTTAAACCAAGGGATGGCCAAACAACATGTTATCATCCACGAATTGTTGGTGGGTAAAAGCAGGGGTGTTAGGAAAGGAGAGGCCTTTGAGCTGCTGGGTATGAAGAGCTGCTTTGATACTTCTTCCAAGCCCTTCCACCATTAGAACGAATAGAAAGGGGGAGAGAGGATCTCCTTGTCTAATTCCTCTAGAAGGATGGAAGGGGGTGGAAGGGATTCCGTTGACCAGGATGGAGTAGAAGGTGGAAGTTATTAGAGTCATAACCCATCTAACCTAGGGGGGGAGAACCCAAAGGCAATCAACATCTTTTTAATGTAATTCCAGCTTAAATTATCAAAAGCTTTAGAGAGATCAATTTTTAGAAGCATACCTGCTTTTTTGAGTTGCTTCAGGGAGTGAATAATCTCGTGGGTGAGAATGATGCCATCCGTGATTTTCCGAACTTCCACGTATCGATAAGTAGTGGTAGCAACGGCTTCAGTCAAGAGGCAATAACCTTGGAAATGATTTTGTAAGTGACATTACAGAATGTAATAGGCTTGAATTTGTCAGGAGTTTGAGATTGCTCTTCCTTGGGGATGAGTGCAATAAAGGCCGCGTTCAGAGAGGGAAGCATCCATCTATTAGTCCTAGATTCCTAAACAACCTACCAAACCTCCTCTTTAATTAGATCCCAGAAGTTGTGGAAGAAGTTGGATGTAAAACCATCAAGGCCAGGCACCTTTCCTTCTTTGAGTTGTCGAATTGCATTCTCCACTTCCTGTAAAGATATTGGCTAAAGGAGGAGCTGATTGTGTTCTTCTGTTATGATTTTTGGGATATTCTTGATGATCTTCTCTATGGCTAGCTATCTATCAACTTGTGGTTCTTGGTGCACCTGCTTGAAATAAGTAAGAAGCTCTTGTTCTACATCCTCATGGTTTTCCAATCGTTCTCCTTGTCGATTCTGGATGTGAGTGATGTTGTTGTGCATTCTTCTCTGTATAGTAGTGCGATGAAATTTTTTTGTATTTCTTTCTCCCTCCTTAAGCCATCTAACTCTTGATTTTTGTTTCCAAAGTATTCCTTCTTGCTTTGCTCGTTCTGCTATTTGTGTCTGTAGGAGTTTTTCCTACTCTGAGAGTGCTTCGGATCTCCCCTCAGTAATGATCAACTACTGTGTTCTTTTCATTTCTTGATCTAGAGCGGTATGTGCTTGGAAGATATTACCAAAGGTAATTTGATTCCATTTCTTGATATTTTTTCTAAGATTTTTGAGTTTTTGTTGGAATTGATACATTTTTGAGCCATCCAAGGGTTTAAAACTTTTCCAAACTGCATTTATCAGATTGCTGAAGTCTGGATGCATCAACCAGAACGCTTCAAAGTGGAATGGCCACCGTGTGGTGCTCCCCTGTCTTTGCCATTGGAACGAGATTGGCCAGTGATCTGATCCTCTGAGAGGTAAGATCGAGGCCGGAAGTCTCCTCCAAGATCGATGGCATTGTTTGAAAGCAAAAATATATCCAATTGAGAGGCAATTTGAAGTGTGCCTGCTCGTTTGTTATTCCAGGTATAGATTCCATTGTTGAATGGCATATCTATGAGCCAATTGTTTTGGATGAAAATGTTTAAATGAATACTTTCACTATCTAGTTTTTTCTTGCCTCCCCTTTTTTCTTCCAACTTGGTAATCATATTGAAGTCTCCTCCTGTGATCCAGAGTGGATGTGTTCTATTGGAGTTGATCAAAGATAAAGTGCTCAAAATGTCTATCTTAAGCATTGCCTCCTAGGGAAAGTAGACATTGGTTAGGTGACCATGCACATTTGTCCCTATAATATGAAAGGTATCTTGAATGAAGTGCTTATTCGCATGAATATTAGTAAGCGTGATAGCTTGTTCGTCCTAGACTATTGCTAGACCACCTGAAGCTCCTAAGGCATACACTGCTACTGCTTGACTGCCTGGCCATGCTTTTGCAAGGGTTTGACCAAGTTTTGTAGAGTTACAATTAGTTTCTTGCATGAAGAATATTTGGGGTTTCTCTTGTTGAATCATGTTTTTTATCATTCTGTATTTCCCAGGGCTATTTATCCCTCTTATATTCCATAAAGTGAGTTTCCTGATTCATTGTTGGGTAGGGGACTGTAATGCTTTGTAAGCTTGGAATATCTTCCTGATTCCACCAGAATTTCCCCAATGCGGATGGTTCTTTGGAGATCTATTTTCCTTCCTCTTTTTTTATTATCTTTAGGAATGTTTTTTCCATCTCATTGACTTCCATGCTAAATTCCTAGGGTTCTTTGCTGTTGTGCTTTAGAAAGGATGACTTCCAAGTTTTCCAGTTGTCTTTCTGGGATCTTGTCAAATTCTTTTTTCCTACAAGCTTGTTCTAGTCCAAATATGTCTAGATCTCCTATATCTATGCTTTCGGGCTCCTCTTCCATGTGCTAGGATTCGCTCCTTTCCTCTGTTGTCTTTGTTGCAACCATGGCTTCTTGCTACACATTGTCTACCTCCATGCCCTGAGAATTCAATATCGGTATCATATTGGGTGAGGAGGTGGTGAGTGTTGGCATTATGAGACAAGTGTTGTCCTTGATGGCAAATCACTCAGATGATAAATTATAGTGCAGCAAAGTTATTTTCAAGTTCACGGAATTTTATGCAGAGAAAAGTTTACTTCATGTAGAGAAAAGTTCACGGAAATTTATGCAAAGAAAAGTTTATTTCATGTAGAGAAAAGTTCACGGAATTTTATGCAGAGAAAATTTTATTTCATGTGGAGAAAAGTTCACGCACTTTCATGGTTGGTTCA
>APFE030024530.1:4124-16539 GCA_000404065.3 Pinus taeda
ATATATAGAAAGGAGGTTTTGTCATTTGAATCATCAAAGAATCATTCATTTGTGTAATGTAAAGGAGGTTTCCCTCTCGAAGAGGCTGAATTCTAAGGCGTTGATCTATCTTTTCTATCTTTTTGTGAGTTGGTTTCATAACATCACATTAACTAATACAAGTGAAAGAAAAATAAGCCTGCAAATGAATCAATAAATCGTTATAAGTCATTATTGTTGGGTGTGGAGCCTGATTATCTTTTGTATTCAAAGGTCTTAGCCGGATGTATACCCCAGGAAGATTGTACAGCCCTCCATGCAGGGGGGTGTGTGGGGGACTTGTCCCCCCCGCGGGGGTTCGGGTGGGCCGATCCCCCCCGGCTGGGGGGTTCGGGGGCAAGTGGTCTCCCGGCGGGGGCTCGGGGGCAGCGCCCCCAAAGCTAAAAACAGATGTAAAATTGCCTTGTAAAAGTTTAGTAATTTCTAGTGAATCTGGGTTGTTCATTAGGCAAATGATCTGACAGTAGAAGTTATATTTAATTTAGTGTTTCTTGCCCTAGAAGGCAACCCCTCACTATATATGAGGGAATTGTATTGCGTCTATTATATCTGTATTATGAGTGAGGAAGAGAGAGGAGATTGAGAGTGAAGAGGGTGTTACAATGGATCTGTTGTAGCTTGTATCTCTTCAGTTTGCTAGATTTTAGAATAAAAGATGGACTGGTTGTTTCTCCATGGACGTAGCCCAAACTGGGTGAACCACGTATATCTGTGTCTCTCTTGTTTTATGTGTTTTCTGTGTTTATATTTTTCTGCAATATTTTATGTGTTCCATTGCTATGTAATATATAATTTTCTAACAATTATAGGAATACTTCAATGAATTAAGGTTGCGTCTGATTTAATTTTACCTTGCAAAGATAAGGCTCTAACAAAGTTTCAATGGCAAAATTCCAATGACACAAGAATAGTGCATAATATCAAAGAAACATTACATTATTTAGAATAAAGATTATAACCAATAATGAAACTTTAATAGTGAGACGATAATCTTGAGTTTCGGTAATAGTACACAAGAATAAGAATCAATTATAACCATGCCAAAGTTTTATTACCAGAGTTCTGAGAGTAGCTCCAACTCTTAATGAAAGTGTTTACAACAATGCAAAGTCACTTTATAAAAGAGCCATAACTTGTCTACAATCACTGTAATAAAACTCTTTGCATTCTACAATAGCGCGAAAGCATAAATTGAATTATTATAGATCCCCCCTGTGAGTGATCGCAACCTCCCTCATGTCATTGAAGAGACAAATATTTATACAGAGTTACAAAGATAATAGATCCCTTCGATTTCTCAACAAACTAGAAATAAAAGTAAATGAAAATGGAATTTTTTGCTTCTGTTGGACCGCAAACGGAATTTGGAAATCATTGCAACAAAGTGTTGTCTTTAGCCAAAGCGTTGCTTTGTTATTTAGTCTCTGTTACGATAATATCCCAGTTTAGAACTGTGTGGTATCACATGGCAGAGAGTGATTAGAAACCTCAGATCGAACTGTTACTTCATCCTTATCGACATTGGGTTCATCCCTGTTTTAGTCAAACATCGCTTAATAGTTCTATTTATTAAACTTAACCAAAAAACAAATTCAAAGCTAAACACACAAACTTCATGCAAAGCCAATGAAATAGATTTTTTAATTATTATAACAATGGTCGCATATGGAAGAGATAAGTGGATAGAACCTAGTGGTATCGACGGTTTAGCTCATCGTAGCTTTTAAAAAGATACAACATAAAGTATTTGCGATATTGGATAGCTTTGATATGGAGCGAATTCCAAACCACAATAAATTCATTTTAATAACTATATCGGACCCATCATATTGGAGCTTTGTTTCAGTGATTTGATATCAGAGGTTTCATTCAAAAGTTTTGATTAAAAGTTATGATATTAAGGTAGACACGAAATTCTTATTAATCAACCTTAATACACATATTGGATCTAGATATCAGAGTGAATAGCATGTCATAGGTTGAAGCGAAGGCTTATCCAATATTGGTGATAGGAGGTGAAGGCTTATTGGAGATAAGAGATCGAAGGAATGGATATATCGAAGTTCAGAGATTATAAGATATCGGAGTTCAAAGATCGACAGGGTGATATATTGGCAAATCGGAGTGGAAGCCTTTAGAAATATCGGCGGGATATGGATATTGGAGGAGGTGTTGTATCGGAAATCAGAGATTGGGGGTGAATGAATATCAGAGATCGAAGATTTTGAATGGTGACACATAACAAAACTCTGATAGGGATTTCTCTAATAAAAGGAAACGAATAAGGGTTAGGTGATATGTGAGTCTCCAATAAACTACAACCACTTGTATGTCATATGGTTTGGAGTATGTTTATTTAATAAGGGCTAATCCATTATATTATGAATCGAGGTTTTGACATCGGGGAATTCTAAAAGGGTTCCTTTGATGTCAAAGCTCCAATATATCCGATATATAAAAGCCATTTGTTTAATGATTAAGTCATAAATCCTATGCACACTTCTTGGTCTCAGGGACTATGTTTTATTCATTAATCTAATATGTTTAGAAAAAAATATTTACAAAGTTTATTAAAAAACAAACTTAATTAAACTTAGGCAAACGATAAAAATAAAACAAATGTAAATAAAAATAAAATTAGACTTGAAATAAAGTAATCATACTCAAAGCCTACATGAAATGAAAAAAGGGTCCCGTGCTTATTATGAGAAATAAAATGGGTTGTTGTGTTTTTTCTACAACAATGGAAAAACACTAGGGAGAAGCAATTTCTCTATCGTAAAGATACAAAACGTATTTTAACAATGAAGGAGTTATAATTAGATAATTTGAAATTCTCAAATTTAGATATCCTAACCATTTTGTCCCTATTTTATGTTGTCACATAAATAGATATACCATTATCATTCATGAACTTATAAAAATTTACCTCATGAATTCAATGCTTCTGTAAATATATATGTACAAAAATCAACTTAGTTGGACATCAATTTACGATAAACAAACTACTTAAGAAAACATAGTATTAATTTAACTTTCATACCATCGAAATGGCCACTGATTTCAGCAAGTGTTTATAGCCTCAACAGGATGCCTTTTAACCCTTTTAGGTTCTAGTGTCCCATCTATTAGGAATATGTTATGAAACCAGCTCACAAAAAGATAGAAAAGATAGATCAATGCCTTAGAATTCAACCTCTTCGAGGGGGAAACCTCCTTTACATTACATAAATGAATAATTCTTAGATGATACAAATGAAAAGACCTCCTTTCTATATATAGGAGTCTAAGGGGTCATAATATAATCAGAGTCGGCATAACAATAATAATGTAAGGGCACAATAATAACAATAATGGGCTTCTATGGGGCGGAATAGTAACAATATGGGGACTACATGGGTACAAAAATATAATAAATGGGTTGTACTAATAACAATAAGGGGTTACACTAGTAGTATAGGGGCCTAACATGCCCCTCTCCTTCAAAAAGTGTTGTTCTCAACGCTTGAGTAGTTCTTGATGCTTCTGTATAAAATTCTTGTCCTCCCATGTGGAATCTTCAGTGGGTAAGTTCTTCCACTTGATGAGATACTCTGAAATTGATCGATTTCGTAGCTATCAGGTTGTTGTTTCTGTGACTGCTCTAGGTTCCAATATGGTTTTTCCTTCCTCTTCAAGTTCTGGAAATATTGTTTGAATTGGGATCTTCTGCAACTTTTGAATCAGTGGCCATATTTCTTTGTCCTTATTCCATTCGTCCCTTGCTTCATTTATCTAATCTAGTTGGATAATAGAAATAGCACAAAACAATGCTTCCACATCCTCATCCTTTCTTGAGAGTGCATCTGCAACAAAATTTTGCTTCCATTTTCTATAGATGATGTCAAAGTCATAACCCAACATATTTGTGACCCATTTTTTATATTCTTTTAAAGATAATAGTTGTTCTAAAAATTATTTAAGACTAACATGATTACCTTGAGGTGTGTTCCCATTCGGTAAGATTGCCATTTCTTAAGTGCATGTAGTATTGCCAACATTTCCTTCTCATAAATAGATTTCTTGAGATGTAGCAGTAAAAATACCCAATCACCTACATCAAAACATTTTTCACTACGATGTTGATCTACCTGTTGTTTCATTCGATTTTGCACCAAATTGGCATTATCCTTTAAAAGTTGGAGAACTTGTTGTTGATGCTCGATGTGATATTTCACTGCTTGAAACTTTTTCTTCTTGATATGTCCTTCTATCTTGAGAGTTTGAGGAGTGGTAATTTCTTCCAATGCTTTACATGATATGGTCGAACTCATTTTTTGATGCTCGATGTGATCTTTTACTTCTTGAACATTTTTTTTCTTGATATGTCCTTCTATCTGGATAGTTTGAGGAGTGGTAATTTCGGCGAATGCATTACAAGATATGGTTGGATTCATTTCTTCTTTCTTAATGTGATCTTTCACTTCTTGAACCTTTTTCTTCCTGATATGTCCTTCTATCTTGAGAGTTTGAGGAGTGGTAATTCTTGCCAATGCTTTACAAGATATGGTCGGATTCATTTCTTTTTTCTTTGGGGTTGGGTCCTGGCGTGTATCCTCTTCTTTTGATGTTTCTTCATCCTTTGCTTCCTCCTCTTCGTACTCTATGTAAAATAATTTCTTCTCAGCACACTTATGACCTTTACTGCATTTGCTATCACAATTGTAACAAAGCCCTTTTTCTCTTTTTTCTTCCAATTGTTGTGGTGTAACCCTTGTAGGTTGTGAAAGGCTAGGAAAAACAACACTTCCATCTTTATAGTTGTGAGGGGTAGAATTCGTTGTTGCCATAATTTTGCTTTCCACTTTGTAACAAAGCCCTTTTTCTCTTTTTTCTTCCAATTGTTGTGGTGTTGCTCTAAAGAAGGTGTTGCTTTAATATGCTATAATTTCCTCCGTGAAAATTGACCATGTAACAAGTTGTTTACGAGAACAAATCCATCTATACCATAAAAATTGATCTTGTTCTAAATATGAATATGCAATACATACCTTTTGTAATAGTGGTACACCATGTAGATCAAAATATTTCTCCATTTGTAGCATCCAATTTACCAGATCCTTGCCATCAAACTTCCTCATCTCGCTTTTTCTTGATTTTAGGAGCTCGATCTTGCAACGACTGTAACTCTGTACTTTCAGATCTTTAAGTTTTGAAATTGTGACCTACGGTAGCCCTTTGCGTCCTCTTTCCAATGCCACCAGTCGGATCGAATTTAGATTCTCCAAGAAAGAGTTATGCACAATCTCCCAAGATGACCTGATTATATACCTTTTCAGAAAAGCGAACTTGTATGAAGTTCCACGTGTCACTGTTTTGACCTTAGTATCTGAAAAATATACACAGGAAACTACAATCTGTCCTCTTTCTATAACTTCTTACAAAATTTCAATCTGATGCTCAAAACAAAGGCTATGACAATTTTTCCCAGGTCACCTATTTGGAATGAAATTCAAGAGTCTGCAAAAATGCCAACTTCCTCATATCATATCTCCACAAATATAGCGCGAAAAGCTCTGAAATTTAGACCCGAGGTTCATAATGATTTTGGCCCAAATGGATTTTTGTTTTAGCATCTGAAACATCGCAGAAAAAACGTTATAGCGCAAATTCCACGATGACCTGTTTAGAGCAGTGAAACCTTAGAATTCAAAGCTCTGATACCAAATGTTATGAAACTAGCTCACAAAAAGATAGAAAATATAGATCAACACCTTAGAATTCAGCCTCTTCGAGGGGGCAACCTCCTTTACATTACACAAATGAATAATTCTTAGATAATACAAATGAAAAAACCTCCTTTCTATATATAAGAGTCTAAGGGGTCATAATATAATAGAGCCAACATAACAATAATAATGTAAGGGCACAATAATTACAATAGTGGGTTTCTATGGGGCACAATAGTAACAATATGGGGACTACATGGGTACAACATGGGTACAACAATATAATAAGGGGGTTGTACTAATAACAATAAGGAGTTACACAAGTAGTATAGGGGCCTAACAAAATAAATGGATAGTTGCAAAAGATCATCTTAAACTTATTTGAATGCCAACTTAAGATCATTGTCTTGGCTTGCTAACCAGCTAACGACAATGCCATTCACGAGATCTGACATGGTGAATAAGCCAGCTCATGATGAGACCTCTTGTCCTTCAACCTTGCGGTCAAAAGCCATTACCTTGGCTTGGTGACCAATGATGGTAATGTCACAATGGTAAAACCTATGATCATGGTAGGTCAGCTCATGATGAGACTGCCTATCCTTCACTTTTGTTCTTATTTTTAACTATGGTTATTGTTAATCTCATAGAGATTACTTAATAGATGGGGTGGCATTTTTCACATTAAGAGCAAGGGATGGCGTAAAAATATTTAAGGTAACTACTATTTACTTAACTAAATTTGCTCGCCAAAATAACTCGTGATTTTAAGGAACTGTTATTATATGTGTTTTACTTTGTTTTAAAGATAGGGGTTAAAGATAGTTCATTAACAAATAACGGAAAGATTTAAACTCAAAGAACAAAAAAAAGTAGGGACTCTACTTGGTTAGGAAATCTGAAAATGAACATAAATGAAATCATCTTCATTGAAGTGATCCTTAGAGATTAGGTTCCGTTAATATAAATTGGAGGATAAAAATGACTCACCCAATGATTATGCCAAGCTGAAAGAGAAAACATTACTCCATGTTATTGTGAAATGAAATGAAAAGACAAGTCAGCTAAGCCTAAAAATGCTAATCAAATCAGAAATAAAAAAATAAAAAAATAAATAAAAATAAATAAAAAAAATAAAAAAAACCAACAAGAGAATGAACTTTGAGATATATCTTACAAGATAATACAGAGAATTAACATAAAAATGAGATTATGTTGATCTTATCTTGTATGATGATTTGTTAATAAAATTATTTTGTTTTAAAGCATAACTATTGATTTAGAGTTATTGTTGTATGCTTTGACATGAATTTTTTTACTTTTGTATCTTGCTTAAAGATATTTTGTGAGTCTTTATAGATTAAGTTTTAAGAATAAGACTGACAATTGATTTTAAAAAGTACACAAAATTAGAAAAGAGAAAACTCCTTAATGTCATATGATGATTGTTCTTCTGAAACATTTTTTGCCATCAAAGCTAAATTTACAAATAAAATTCATGGGAACCTGCAAAAAGAACAAAAATATAAGAAGCGAAAGAATTATTAAAAGAGAAAAGAAAAACTGTAAATAAAACTCAAACCATATGAAGATGAACATATAAATGTGTACCTATAAGAATTGGATCATAATTTACCCAATGAATCTTCATCTTCTCCAATGTATTAATCAAAGTTCAAAATCATCTTCTTATTCAATTTAAAATACTACTAACCTACACCTAATCCTAATCCAAAAATCAGACAAAGACTAAGTGAAATCGTACATCTAATGATGCCATTCAATCATTTTATTTTCTGCATGAATATATACATCAAACATTAGTAATAAAAGTATAAATCTAATTAAACCAAAAGAAATAAAACTAAAAACATTATGTACAACTATTGTTAATGTATGTACAAAAATTAACTTATTTACAATCACCTTCTATTTAAATGTCCTTTCTAGTTGAATTTCAATTGGATAATAGAAATCTAGATGGATTTCCATTGATGATTGGAAGTCGTTTAAAGGAGAAAATAATAGACCAAATTGTGGAAATGGATTTTTAGATACAATGGCCTGCAAAAGTTTATCAGTCTTATGTTCATATGTTAAATGATTAATAATCTTTTGTGAGGGAAAATTTTCCAAATGTATCTTGAATGTGTCAATGAAATATGCATGGAAATCTGATAGATTCAATGGAAGATCTCCGATAGACCAAAGTTTGGTCTTAGTGGACATATACCATCATCATCAATAGAATTAGGTTGTTGGTCATATTGTAAAGGTACACTCTTGTTGGGACTGCTTTGGAGAAGAAAAGTAACAAGTGATAAGAAATGAACGTCAATTGGAAATGGAAAATTAATAGCTCTTGATGTTCATGATTGTGATTTGAAACATCATCTTCCCATTCAAGCAATGCATCAATTGAGTGTTCAACACTGAACTACTCAATATACCAGCATAAAATAAACTAAAAAATGAAAATAGGAAACAAATCTTAAAATAAACAAAATAAATGAAGGAACAACAATGAAATCAAATCATAATGTACACTATTGTTACAACTAATGTTATAGCACAACAGGAATTGACTTGAATAAATTTCCTCTTCACAAGGATTGGTCAAAAGAATGGAATTAGAATGATTTCCAACACCAACTTGTGAATTAGAGAGAGGATTAGGATTATGAATAGAAATAGGAATTTTATCATCATAAAGATCATATATTGGAATTGGTTCTTGAATGTTGAAATCATAAGTATGACTAATTGTTTGAAAATGAGAACTCATTGAAAAACTTTTTGAGTTAGAGTGTTCTTCATTTTCACATGTGATTTGAATTTTATCATGAGGATTTAATATATAAGAAGAAAAAACAACATCCTCAATGTCAGAGTAATTATCATAAATGACTTCACAACATTCTTTAGAATTCCCTTCAATCTCATGTGGTGTATCAAAACAAGAAGGAATATGAAGTACATGTTCATTAATGCCAAAAGAATGATCAATGAATGATTCTCTGACTTGATAAAAACTAATTGGCAATTCATTTATATCAGCCTCTCTGTTTTCTAGAATAACATTAAAGCAAAGAGGAGATGGATTGCTATTAGAAAAAATATCATGATAAAGGTAAAAATGAGAATCAGAAGCAATGAATTTAAAAATATCTCTATTTTTGGATTCCTATGCATTTTCTTCATTGCAAATTTCATATTCAAGATCATTTACTTGGCCAATTGTGTTTCCTTCAAGAATTTTCTTTGACTGCTCTAAATTTTGTATTTGATTAACATGATCAAATTCAGAAATTTGTACAAAAGGTCGCATATTATTAGAAATTTCAATTTCTTCTTATACTTGTTGATTTATAATCTGATTTTCTAAATTTAATTCTTAACAATGGTCCTTCAAGTTTATTATTGATTTCTTCTTGTAGTTGTTTGTCAAATTCTTGCAATCTTTGTGATAATGGTTCATCAACATTGTAAGAGGTGTGTAGTAAATTTAGAAAATTTTCATACATGGCTGAGGCCACTTCATCATGATTAATATGCACATATATATCAGAGTTTTTGATAATATTACTAGAAGTCGAAAGAGAGTCATCAAAACTTGCAATTGTTTCGTATAGATTTGAAACGGGGGAAGAGAACAAATATATTCAAACCAATCTATCAATTCATTTGTTGAAGTTTTATCTTCATTTTTGAATCTCATACAAATTAATTGAAATCTAACAATAAAATATAACAGAGATTCATTTTCAAATCTTCGTAGATCTTCAAATTTATTACATGCTTGTTCGTAATCATATTCATCAAATTGATAAAGGAACACGGTGATAAATTGATCCCAACTCTGAATAAAGGCAACTAGAAGAGATTGACACTATTTTTTGGCTTTTCCTAAGAATGTAAGAGTAAAAGTCCTGCATAGAATACCTTCATCAATATCATGATAAGTAGAATTTGAAAATTTTTGAATAAATTGCAAGGTGTGATCAAATGCAGAAGCATTCCTCTTACCATTAAATTTTACCTTTAACAAGTGTCTTACTATTTATGGTTGAGGATAGGCAGGTGCACGTCCAGAACTCCAAATTGGAAGTTTGAGCGAAGGCATTGTGATTAAAATAAAACTTTAAAATACAAAAACTCCAAAAGGCAACAAGTCTTCAGGCCCTCCTTCTAGCGCCAAAATGTTGATCAGAAAAAAAAAATTCCATTGTCAACATTAGGGGAGACCACTCGGTCGGGAACTTAAAGCAGCTCCTTTTCCATTGAAGTTGGTGGTTCCGACTGGTTACGAGTCCAGTTACCTTGTTATCTAAGACTAACCTAAAACTAATATAATATTAATCTAATCTAAACTAAGATTTAATCCATTTACACCTATAATACATTTCCTTTATATTGATCTTTAAAGATGTAAATTAAAGGAATAGATCAACACAAAGGTTTGATCAAATTAAGATTGATCAAACCGCAATTAAATGATTTGTTTCCTCTTTAAGAGAGGACTTGATGAAAATTAAGATGTATATGCAACACTAATCTAACGCATGAAATCTTATATTGAAATAGGATGGTATAACCCTCTCCTAATCTGAGAGCAAGTTAAGTAAAACAGGGGGAAATAATTGATATAATTCATCATATAATTTTGTATTACTTAAAGGAAGTAGTTAACATTAACTAATACAAGTGAAACAAAATAAACCTGCAAATGAATAATAAATGGTTATTAGTCATCACACGAATACTTCAACGAATCAAGATTGATTAGGAACTCATTTTACCATGCAAAGATAGCTCTAACAAAGTTTCAACAACAAAATGTCAATGACACAACATAATGCATAATATCAAAGAACATAATATTGTTTAGAATAAATATCAAAACCAATAATGAAACTTTAATAGTGAGGCGATAATCTTGAGTTCTGGTAATAGTACACAAGAACAAGAATTAATTAAAATCATGCCAAAGTTTTATTACCACAGTTCCGAGAGTAGCTCTAACTCTTAATGAAATTGCTTGCAATATTGCAAAGACCCTTTATAAAAGAGCCATAACTTCTCTACAATATCTATAATAAAATTATTTGTGCTCTACAATAGTGCGGAAGCAAAAATTGAATTATTACAGATCCCCCCTGTGTGTGATCACGACCTCCCTCATGTCATTGAAGAGACATGTATTTATACAGAGTTACAAAGATAATAGATCCCTTCAGTTTCTCAACAAACAATAAATAAAAGTAAATGAATCTAGAGTTTTTTTACTTATGTTGGACAGCAGGCAGAATAGGGAAATCGTTGCAACAAAGTGTTGTCTTTAGCTAAAGGGTTGATTTGTTGTTTAGTCTCTATTACAACAATCTCCCAGTTTAGAACTACGTTGTATGACATGGTAGAGAGTGATTGGAAACCTCGAATCGAACTGTTACTTCATCCTTATCGACCCTGGGTTCATCCCTATTTCATTCAAACAAATCTTATTAGTTCTATTATTAAACTTAACTAAAAAATAAATTGAAAACTAAACACACAGATTTTCCACAAAACAAACAAAATAGACTTTTCAATTATTATAACAACAGCCCCATATGGAAGAGACAAGTGGCTAGAACCTAGTGGTATCGGTAGTTTAGCTCATTACAGCTTTTAAAAGGAGACAACATAAAATATTTGCAATATTGGATAGCTTTGATATGAAGCGGATGCGAAACCAAATAAATTCATTTTAATAACTATATCAAACAAATTATATCGGAGATTTGTTTCGGCGATTTGATATCGGAGGTTTTATTCAGAAGCTCCTATTAAAATATCTGTATTAAGGCGGACACAAAATTATTATTAATCAACGTTAATACACATATCAAATCCGGATATCTAAGCGAATAGCATGTCGAAGGTTAAAGCGAAGGCTTATCGAAGATCAGAGGTGAAGGCTTATCGAAGATCGGAGATCAAAGGAATGGATATATCAGAGTTTAGAGATTATAAGATATCAGAGTTTAGAGATTTTCAAAGTGATATATCGGAAGATCGGAGTGGAAGCCTTTAGAAATATTGTGCAGGTATGGATATTGGAGGAGGTGTTGTATCAAAAATCGGACATCAGGGGTGAATGAATATCGCATATCGGAGATCGGAGTTTTTGAGTGGTGACACATAACAAAACTCTGATGGGGATTTCTCTGATAAAAGGGAGCAGAGAAGGGTTACATGATAGGTGAGTCTCCAATAAACTATATCCACTTGTATGTCATATGGTTTGGAGTATGTTTATTTAATAAGGACTAAGCCATTGTATTATGAATCGGGGTTTTGACATCGGGGAATTCTAAAAGGGTTCCTCCGATGTCAAAGCTCCAATATCTCTGATATATAATAGCCATTTTTTTAATGATTAAAGCCTAAAGCCTATGCATGCTTCTTGGTCTCGGGGGCTATGTTTTATTCATTAATCTAAGATGTTTAGAAAAAATTGTTTACAAAGTTTATTAACAAACAAACTTAATAAAACTTAGGAAAACTATAAAAATAAAACAAATGTAAATAAAAGGAAAATTAGACTGAAATAAAGTAATCACACTCAAAGCCTACATGAAATGCAAAAAGGGTCCCCATGCTTATTATGAGAAAATAAAATGGGGGTG
>APFE030024541.1:0-11066 GCA_000404065.3 Pinus taeda
CATCAGAACTCATCTCTAGTCAATCCCACTCTCTTTAAAAGTGAATCCCATGAGTCTATTTCTGACCAACCATTGGTCAAAAAATGGTTGACCCGGTTCCGCTTTCATTTGATCATGTCTATCATGTAAAGAGTGAAGTTTGTACCCCTAAAGTTCTTCCGGTTTCTTCAGATTCCAAAGAATTAGTGGGAAATCCTCTTGTTCCCATGGTACAAGGACCAATCCTCCCATTCTGACAATACATGGGGGTGATCCTCCCATTCCTGTAACACAATAGGGTAGTTATCCCATTCTGGTGCCACCCTCTCCAAGTACTTTAGTCACTTTCTTTGATTGTAGTCGACTATCACGATATCGTCTTCTTTCTTATGTGCCCTTTTAGATCACAATACAAATTTATAATATACCCGCACCTAGCACACTCATAGATGAATGTGAATATGTTAGTATTCTATCTTCAACTACTTGGCAAGCTTTAGGTTCTCCGCAGTTTGTGCGTGTGACCCAAAACATGTTAGCTTTTAACAGAGGAACTAGTCAACTGTTAGGGATCCTTCCAAAGTTTCCTATTACTTTGGGAGGAAAATTCATCTATCTTGAAATGATGGCAGTACAAGGCCCTTTGGATTTTAATTTAATCCTTTGCTGTGACTATGTTTATGTCATGGGAGGTCTTATCTCTTCTCTTTTTCGTGTCATATGTTTCTCGCATGAAGGAAGAATTGTGGCCATCAATCAACTTTTGTTCGTTGGTCCTAATTTAACTCTCGATCAACCATCTCCCCCTAAATTTTTCTTGTATGCAAGTGGTATCACCACCGCCATAGGTTAATTATGTGGCCACTTGTTCCATGCCTGTGTCTACTGATGATCTAGTTAATGATATATTGCATCATGTAGTGGGAGCATTAGAGCCTGATCTTTCCATTAGATCCCTTGACATGAATCCCTTCCATAGCATTGTTCTCCCATCTGATTAGAACCTCTTGGAATCCATGGCCTCTTATGGACTGTGATCAAGGTTCCCGGAGTAATGTTCTTTTATCTTGTGTTAAGCTCCTTAAAAAAAAATCAAGGTTCTTGGAGCAGAGTTCCTTATCTTCTGTCAAGCTCCTTAAAAAATGAATCAAGGTTCTCGGAGCACAGTTACTTTTCTTGTGTCAATCTCCTTAAAAAATTAAATAAGGTGTCGTGAGAATGGTTCTTTTCATGGGTTAAGCTTGTTTAAAAAATGAAACAACTCCCCTTCCAATTCGAGTCTTTGTTTAGATCTCGTAAATTCTGAGTTGAGTCATTCACTTGATCTTGTATATGAACCTTTATTACATCCACCTATAGTAACCAGTAGTCTGAATGGATTGAAGCTTGGGAGGCATGTACCTCGAATTGAGTCATTATGCTAGGGGCATACAAATCAATATCGAGCAGAGTTTCCTATGTTTCAAGCTTTTGCAAAATTGAAACCATTTTCATCTTACCTCTCATGATTGTCATTTATATCAGCTTTTTTATGCCATATGAGCCTTGTTTTTTCTCATTCCATCGTCACCATCTCTTTGGCTCATCATATGCTTTCACTGAGTTGTTTTACCCTTTCCTGAGGAACATCTGCGCTGAGTACTCTTATTAGCAAGGCTCTTAACCTTTACATCTTTTGAGTAGTTCCATCACGATTGGAACGAGTTGCTATAATTTTATACCACTCGTTCCTCCAGGTGGAGTCCTCTTTTAGCTCTTTTTAGACTCCAAAAATATGAAAATATTGTCGAATAGTTGTCTTTTTGAACTTGTAAAAGTAAATGAAAACACGTGTACTAAGTATACGTTCAACCCTTTTCTGGATTGAGATAGACTAATGTACAAAAATAAGAGTACCTTAGTCACATGTGTGTAAGATGTTCTCTTGAGTATTTTTTTCTACCTTTTCGGACTTAAGAGACTATCTACGAAAAGGGATATCTAAACAATGAACATGCATGAACTATTGTCCTGATATTTAATACAAATTTGTCAACTCTCATAAGTCGCATGAGAGAGTTTGCCAAGGTTCATAATTATTACATCCCAACTATTATTGTAGGTATACTCTTTTAAAAATACATCTAATATTTTAATCTATTTAAAAATCATATAAATTAATATAATACATGATGTCTCTTAGCTTCTTCCTACCGTGCATTGGAAGGAAGAGATCTTTATTGTCCAATGTTCATGTCTTCTAACAATTGATGTACTATCTCCCCTTCCTTGAAATATACTTGAACAAAGTTGGTTCATATCCTATGATTTGAAGCAACCGAGTGGTGTTAAGGTTAATGTACATACTCCTTAAAATATTAATTATGCTTCCAAGACATCTATTTTATGTTTCATTGAAACCGAATTCATAATTATTTCATTTTGAGAGGTGCATTGATGTTCACTTTCATTAACCATAGAGGTCACCGAGAAAAGTGAGATTTTATTGCATTGAACAAACTATTCATGTCTTTCAATCTCCTAAACTTCCTTGTAATCTATCAATGGTACACCCATAATAGAGGTGATTGAAAATGGAAAATTTGAATTCAAACTAGTACTAGCCCATAGCAATAAATCCCTAGATCCAACACATGGGAAAGACCTCATACTCCAGAAACCAAACAACACTACCAGGGCACTAGAAGTCCAAATATTTCTGGAACCAATTCTAAAAATATCAATGTATTCAAAGCCCGATCAAACTAGAGATTAATATCACTTGAGTTCAGAAATCAAAGCATTGAGTGATGAGAGTTGAATACAAGTAAAACTTACAAAATTAGGGAAGAGCACCACAAAAGAACTAAGGAGAAACTGCCAATAAAAAGGCGATGCAAAGAGACCACACTCTTAATTTTGAACTACAACATAATGGCAATACTTCATTAGCCCACCTTGCAACCGCTAAACCCCAATGGAGAATTCAATAAATATGATTGTGCTTAATTCAAGCATGTGAACGGGAGGGGGAGATTGTACTTTAAAACCCCATCTATGTGCTTCAGGGTTGATTTGGGTGATGTTAAAACATATGGTAATTAAAGGTGATGGTACATGGTTTCATTTCATAACCTTGGGGACTTAATGGACTCAATAATGAAATAGTACCCCATTTTTCCACAACGTCCCTTGATTAAGAGATGTGGCTTTATTACCTATCGCATAAACCGTAACTTTGATATTTTAGTTGTTGTGTTAGCTATTATGGTTTATTACAATGGCTTGCATGGGGTTCACATCTCGTATGGATGTACAAAATGTTTTCCCTTGTGTAATACTCAAATAATCCCATATATCATGTTTGCCTTGAAAAAACAAGTATCATTAATAAACACCTTGGAAATGTAAATGGAAATGGAGAAACACCTTGCCAACATTAACAAGAATGATGATTGGATATTGAGAAAAATTTGGCACCCTGTCATAACCCATATTAAAAACAAGGGCAACATTATTATTAAATAATACAATGTGCCTAATTAGCTGACCCGGATTTTAGTTTTGCATTGAGCATTGGTTCTTACCAGTTATGATAGCTCGTTAACTCACTCTTAAGCCTAAATAACTTGTCTTGTAATAATGCGTTGAGATACTAAAAATGAAATGTTGAGAAGGTTAAACATTAACACATGGTCTACAAATTGCTCAAAAATAAAAACCATGTTCTTAACCCTTTATGCAACATAGGGGATGTTGATTATAAGAAATCTTAATGATACACAAGTTTTCCAAAGGAAAAGTATATTGAATATAAAATTTCCTTCTTTATCACTGACCCTTACAATAGACAACACTAGGGGTAAGTGCTCACTCATTTTGGTAAGTTAGATATTTCACGGTCATGGTCATTAAGCTAAAAAAGAACTCAATGTTGAATGCTCAATTGTCAAAGAAATGGAGTAGTAAGGCTGCATACTAAAACATTAGATAGTAGTTACTCTCTCCTTTAAACTTTGGGCCATTATTATGGTGATACCAAATAATGATGAAACCTTTTTAGGCAAATTATCCATGATTATCGATGATTTGTCCAAGGCATAAATCCTAGGGTTTGGATAAGAATATAAACCCAAATAGTGATTATATTAAATACCATTTAAATATTCAACATCACTTAACTCAATGTTGATAACTTAGGACAATGACCTATAGTTAATACAATTATCATTTATTGCTTTTTAAGTATTATCATAAATTATGTGTAGATGTATCCAATTTCAACCATGCTTCCCTTCTAAGATCAATTTTAAAAACTTTTGAAACTAAGAAGTCGTTTTGACATCTTCATTTTAGTAATATATATTTTTTAATTTAATCATTTTATGTAGTTTTTATATAACATTACCCAAACTATCTCCTACTCTATTACTTTTTCCTCAATAGAATTCAATTTTCATTTAGAGTGATCTCAAAGAATGAAGTGTTGAATCAAGGACACAGATAAATGATGAGTTGAAATGCAAAGAAAAAATGCATAAAGATAATGGAAGGAAAAAACATAAGCTTTATAAGTAACATGATAAGGAGAATGATAAAGGTGAAAGTCCATGGGCTGGAAATATAGAAGAGAAGTTGATTATTATAGAAATGGCAAGTGTACAAGGAGGGTGGTGAAATAACGAAGTTAGTGCACGCTAAATAATATAGTGAGTTATCATGTCATTTCATAGTTGTGATAGAATGAGCGAGGGATTGGAATGACACGAACAACAACAAATCGTTGGACTTGGAGGGCAAAGATATGTCACACAACTCTTGTGGGCCTACGTCTCCTGCTTGGTCACATACCCCAAACATTGAGGTGTTCAATCTCCAAGTGCAAAATGTAGCCAAATTATAGATGTGAAAACCCACAAAATTTGTGAAAAAGTTGGAGATTCCAAAGGTGGAAGTCTTCGCCCTCGAGGCCAGATTGAGGGCCTTGTAGTTGGCTTAGGGGGATTGGTGGGTCAGTTCATGGGGATTTGGCCATCCCAAGAACAGTAAGGACCTAGGTGGAAAATAATTATATCCCACTAATCAAAGGGGAAATTTCCTCTTCCTTTTGTATGAAAGGGTTCTTCACCTCCTTCAAAAGAAAGGAAAATCAAGACATAAATTTTCAAAGTGTTTGGGCTAGTTCTCTCTCCCACGTGCTAGACAAAGCTATCGTTTATGCGGAAGGGTTATCTCTAGTTCAATACTGGAAGAAAGAGGATAAAAAGGCAAGTGAAGGTCACTAAGGGTTTCTCTCTATCCCTAAGTCACAAGGAAAGGCAAGCAAAGGGAAGAAGGAGGCTCTAAGAGGAAGATCGAAGTTTTCAAGTGTGGTAACAGTCGTCGGGCAGAAAAAATTTTGGATCTGCGATAGGAGGTCAAAGATCTTGCAATAGGAGGCCGAGTTGGTGACTAATCTTGATCTTGGAGTGTATTAGCCTAAGTCACAAGGTCTTGGTATTCGTCAATTGAAGGATCTATAAGAAGAGAAGAGATTTAAGGGTGTTCCTCTCAAGAGGTTGGTTTTGGCACTGGCTTGCAGCGTATATACTGTGTCACTATTCTTATTGTTTATGGTAGTTTTTTGATGTATCTCACATTACAATCATAAGGAACAAAGCTAATAAGAGAAAAAAGGTAACACAAACAGTTATCAAGTTAAAGAGAATTAACATATTCATTTCCCTGTTGAATTCTCGACATGGTATCAGAGCTAAGGTTAGCTAAGGGCATCACGAAGATCTCCTCTACAATGAAGAAACTCATCAAGAAGTGTTCCAAGATAGAAAACTATCTCAAGGAAGGTATCAAGAAAGCGTGGGGTCTCTTACTTTCTTGAAAGAAAATATCAATGAAGGAAAAGGATGAAGGTATCTTCTTGACTCTTTGTGGCACATTCGAAGATGAAGACATTTGGGTAGTTGATAGTGGTGCATCAAGACATGTGACTAACCATTCCAAACAATTGAAGACCTTATCAAAAGGGAAATCCACTTATTGACTGGAAAAGGGTATTGGAACGACCTCTATAAAGTTGGAGAATGGAAGCAACATCCACCTCAACAACATTCTATTTGTTCCAATTTTGCATAAGAACTTACTTTCCATTTCAATCTTAGAAGATAAGTGTGATAGAGCAACTCTCATTGACGGAAAGGTTGTTGTATGGAGTAAAAACTCAAGTATAGAATAAGTTAAAGTCATTGGCAATCAAGAAGGAAGACTTTACAGACTAATATCTCCTTCGACCCAAGCCCTAGTTCACATTGAATTTAGTTTGTGTGAACTCTCGCATAGAAGATTTGGTCATCTACATTTCAAAATCATTCCAACTCTAAGTTCCATAGTAGATGGAATACCTGAACTAAAAGAAGATTATGACAGAGTATGTAAGGTATGTGCATTGGGTAAGAATACCAAGAGACCATTTGGAAGCAGTTCTTCACGGTCAAAAGAAATCTTGGATCTTCTTCACTTTGATGTATGTGGCCCTATGACTCCCAAATCTCCTGGAGGTCATCTACATTATGTCACATTTATAGATGATAATTCAAGAAATACCTGGGTTTACTTAATGAAAACCAAGGACGAAGTATTTACAAAATTTCAGGAATTCAAAGTTGAAGTGGAGAACCTTACACAAAGAAGAATCAAGATTCTGATATCTAATAATGGATCAGAATATACATCCAAGGAGATTATAGAATTCTATAAGGAGTTTGGGATTAAGAGTTCGCTGATAGTCCCATATAATCCTGAGCAAAATGGAGTTGTAGAACAGAACAATCAATCCATTAAAGGAAAGTGTAAAAGAAATGTTGCACGATCAAGATCTACCTAAGTTTCTATTGCGAAAATCCCTGAAGACAATTGTTTACATTCAAAATCGAAGTCCCAACAGGTCCCTAGACAACAAAACTATAGAAGATGTGTTCACTAGAAGGAAGCCATCTTTGGATCATCTCTGAATCTTTGGTTGTCCTATATATATCCACATACCAAAGGACACAAGAAAGAAGTTGGATCCATCAGGTATGAAGGGAACGTTTGTTGGGTATAAAAACTCATCAAAAGCTTAGAGGAACTACATAAAATAAGGACATCACATAGAAGTAAGCTAAGATTTCACATTTGATGAAAACATAGCATTCATGAAATCAAAGCAACTTTTCGTAGACTCTCGTGATGAAGAACTTCTGGTATTTGAGGAAGAAGTTGATAAGGGAGAAGAAGAATCACACAATGAAGAAGAAGGTCCCAGTGAACCTATTCAACCTATGGTCATCCTTGAAACAAGGAAAAGACCTAATTGGTTAAATTCTACAATACTTGATGCAGAAGGTCATGGGGTGGTGAAAGGCTCATTTAGATAAATAAAGAAACCCAAGAGATATTTTGGGTATGCTCCATACATGAAAAAACTAATAGAAGTAGAACCATCTTCTTTTGAAGAGGATGTTAATCATTAAGAATGGAAATATGCCATGAATGAAGAATGTCAATCTATAATGAAGAATGGAGTCTTGGAGATCGTACCTAGGCCCGAAGACAAATTTTTGGTAACTTCCAAATGGATCTATAAGATCAAACATGCAGCTGATGGAAGTATAGATAAGGTAAGATTTATGGCTAGGGGCTTCTCTCAACTAGAAAGCATTGACAACAAAGAGACATTTGCTCCAACAACAGGATATACGATGATTCATTTATTAGTCCCTCTCGCAACACCAATGGAATAGAACATCCATCAAATGGATGTCAAGACTGCATTTTTGAATGGCACAATTGATGAACGTGTAACCATTCTTCTCTATGTAGATGATCTTATCTTGAATGGTGTAGAAGATCGAATTGAAGAATGTAAGAAGCAACTAGCAGCAGAATTTTACATGAAGGATTTTGGGTCGTTGCATTACTATTTGGGACTAGAAATTTGGCAAGGCCCTCATGAAGTTTATTTTGGTCAAGCTAAGTACGTGATCAAGATGTTGAAGAGGTTTGGCATGATGGACTTCAAACCCTTCACCACAACGATGATCATAAACTTAAAGAGACTAATGAGTTCTAAATCTAACCCTGTGGATCCTTCCAAGTATACACAACTAATTGGCTTACTGATGTACTTGGTGAATACTTGACCAGTCATATGTTTTGCAATAAATTTTCTCAGCCAATTCCAAGTGGAGCCGAAGCATGATCATTGGATAGCAACAAAACATATTTTGAGATATTTGCGAGGAACAATCCACTACTGCCTAAAGTTTGACAGAAGGAATGATGTCCACTTGATGGGATATACATATTCCGATTGGAGAGGTAGTGAGAAGTATGGAAGGAGCACTTCACGAGGATGTTTCAGTTTTGGATCCTCCATGATCTCTTGGATGAGAAGAAAGCAAGACAAAGTTTCTTTGAGTACTGTCGAGGCTGAATATGTTACGCTGTGTGAAGTTGTTATCCAACCTGTTCAAAGGACTCGTGGACCCTACAGTCATAGTTTGTGATAACACGAGTTGTATAAGTTTATGTGAAGGCCCAATATTTCATGGAAGGACAAAGCATATAAACAACAAGTATCACTATATTTTAGAGCTAGTGCAAAAGGGTGTGCTGCACCTACGATATATCTCCACTAATGAGTAGGTAGCTAATATATTGAAAAAATATATTCTGAACAAGAACCTTGTGTAATTGAGAGACAATATTAGCTTGGTTGATGTATCCTCCCTAATTGAGAGGAAAAGATAGACACAACATTCTTATCTTCACTTGGGAAGAAATAATGGAGGATTGGGTAACCATGAAATTCAATACTCTTTCAGAATGTGGTAGGGCATTCAAGACAAGAGTAGTCATGGAACAATATTCTTTGAGGACTAGCTATCCAAGATAAGAATAGTCCAAAGAAGGTCATACTCAGTGAACACCCAAGGGGAGTATGTACCTTGATATTCAATGAGGATCATGTCTATAAATCTTTGGTCTCCCTAGCATTGTGCTCTGGTCTTCTGGAGAGATACAACTATTACTCAAGGCCTTGCTATATGACAATGTTAGTTAACATGATGCTAGACAAATGGGCTATCAATCCGACTCTTTTTATGAGATCTCTTTAGATTTAGAATGACCATGTACCTCTTATGAATACCTCCCTAGTTAAGAGGGAGTGTTGAAAAATGTTTACCTAGGTTCGGTCTTCATAAGTATGAAATGTATTCTTGTAAATTATAAAATGAAAAAGAAATTATTATTGGAGCATGGGTTTCATGCTCAAGTTATTTTATTTTATAGATCAAGCACCCATTGAGTGCTTCTAGGGTTTTTGTTAGGGCTAAGAGTAATTTTCATATATTGAAGACCCCAATGGGCACATTGTATCTTGCAAACAAAAATTATATTTTTTTTTAAAGTGTCTAAATACCCTCTAAGATCATGTCAGCCTAGAACTTCTCAAGTCGACTTAATGGAAGAGCCATGTCTACCCATTGAAGAGGCCTATATAAAGAGAGGAACTCGTTCTCCAAAGAAACACTCACTCATCTCTCATTCTATGTCAAGAAGAGATCACAGTAGAAGGATGGTGAAGAGATTAAAGAAAGTTAAAGTTTTTGGGCTAGTTCTCTCTCCCAAGTGCTAGACAAAGCTAGGATTTTTGTACAACGGTTATCTCTAGTTCGATCTTGGAAGGAAGCGAAGAAAGAAGGCAAGTGAAGCTCATTAAGGGTTTATCTCTAGTCCCAAGTCACAAGGAAAGGCAAGTGAAGGGAAGGAGACTCTACGAGGAAGATCGAAGTTTTCAAGTGTGGCAACTACAGTTGAAGCAGTTGTTGGGCAAACAAAATTTTCGATTTGTAGTAGGAGGTCAAAGTTCTTGCAACTCGAGGTCGAGTTGGTGATTGATCTTGATCTTGGAGGGTATTAGTCTAAGTCACAAGTTCTTGGTATTTGTCAATTGAAGGATCTCTAAGGAGAGGATATTTAAGGTTTTCCGGTCAAGAGGAGGGGTTTTGGCCTTAGCTTGTAGCCTATATAATATGTCATTGTTCTTATTATTTTTGGTATTTGCTTGATGTATCTCACATTACAATAATAAGGAACAAAGCTAATAAGAACAAAATGGTAACACAAACAGTTATCAAGTTAATGAGAATTAACATATTCATTTCCCTATTGAATTCTCAAAAGGGGTGAGGGGCCCAAACGTGCAAAACAATATTATAAGTTCTACACCTACAAGCTAGTATTGTAGTATTATCAAATTTTGTAGTTTTTTTTAATTTGATGGATAGTGGCTAGAGGGAAAAGAACAAAGATACAAATATCCATGTTGTACTACCCGAGTATTTTCCATGAGGCAGACACGGATTTGAAACTAATACATGGACTCATTTCTGTTAAAGAAATTAATATAGTGAAAAGGTTGTATTGGAGGGAAATTTACATTAATATTGTTGTCAAGGAGTGACCAAACTCCATTAGTGGGACTGAGGAAAGGGCATAAAATAAGTGTATTCATGTTCAATAGGGTTGTCCACATAAAAAGGGTCAAGTCCACAAATGTAGAGGCTATCCAACAAAAAGATATGTGGTCTAAGCATACTCTGATCTATTAGAAAATCGAAAAGGCAAAAATATTTTATTATGTTGATAATTACTTGTGATATTGTTATATTCTTATTAACTTCTTTATGTTCCTTCTTTATCTTCTTCTCATCAAGAAATTATGAAATCAAAAACATGAAGATCATCGGCACCATAATTTGGCACTCAGTTAGGGCTAAAACCCCTATATAGGCGAAAAGAGAGTTAGAAACTCTTCCTTCAATAGATTCGAAATGAGATAGACCAAGAACTTAAACCAATAGAATTTCCTCCTCCACCAAGGTAGCCTTCCAAGATGATTTAGCAGTAACTTTTTATCCAGTAGCTTCATCCCACCAACAATAGAGATATTTGACTTCACGACTATAAAATTTCAATCCCACCTACATAATTTTGGCCCAGCGTCACCTCTATAGTTTTTGGCCCCTCCAGTAGCTTCACACTAGTGAGAGAGAGAGAGAGATAAT
>APFE030024543.1:47866-69236 GCA_000404065.3 Pinus taeda
CAAGCGCAAGACTAAGGTTGGTGTCCTTTGTTCCACTCTTATCTATTTTCATAAAGGAAAGCGAAAGTAGACTTTACTTGTTTGTTTCTAAGATAGCTACCAGTCTTAGTGGGAATAACTGCTCCAAGTGGACACTATTCCCGGTAACAAGTGATCCATTCCTTGTAGAGGATTAATTTCACTAGCTAATATGAGTTTGATTGCATTTAAGCCCAGTGTATGAGATCTTGTTGCTTTGATCCATGTTATTAATGGAGAATTTTGTTCATATTGAATTTCCATATCTGAACTAGCTTATAAATGATCCCATTTTTCACTCTCCTTGGTGTCTGGTTATTCCTACAAAATTTCCTAGAGATATCCAAAAGTTCAGTGGAAATCCTGGAGAAGACTCATCTACACATGTCATGATGTATCATTTATGGTGTTCTTCGAACTCTTTAAATGGTGAATCTATTCGATTAATTATTTTCCAGTAGACATTTACAGGTACGACAACAAAATGGTATATTGAATTTCCACGAGCTTCGTTCATGCCTTAGTGACCACGTTCTTAACTCATTTTCAGTTACCCATTTTCTATGAGACCAGAACTGAACTTTTTATTTCCTTCAAAAAATTTTATTCTACTCATATTTTTTATCATATTCATGAGTGGTGACGTCATCATCATTTAGTCAAAACCTTCAATCTTGGCCAATTGTTAGCTGAATAGTTTATTAAGACTCTGCTACTATCCATAACAAAAGATGTTGCTAAAGGCAGAGTTGTGACTGAAGAGCAGGTAATTACTCATGCCAAATATCTTGATATTATATATACCCAATCTAGAATTCTCTATGATAAAATACCAAATTCTATGCGACCTTCCAATACTGTTCCTTAACCTTTCGGTAAATAATCACATGTCGTTGATGGCATGATTGGTTCTGCTAGCCAGTAGTTAGTGAGTAAACCATCTAGTTCAACTCTTTCTGTTGCTACACAAAAACCCTCTCCTACCATTCCTATGGATTGTACTTTTGAGATCAATGTTGTCCAATCCACGAAAGGCAAATCTCAGCAACGAGGAAGCAAGAAGAAATGAAAAGGCAAAAAGAAGAAAGATAATCCTCCACAGGACAAACAAAATAACCAGTCTTCTGAAGAAAATCGGAAACCTCGTTACCCTTTCTTAATATGTAATGAGGAACATTTCACTTGTGACTGTCCACATTAGGTGGTAGTAAATCAATTTCTTAAATCATTAATCACACTTGTTGTGTTGACTGATCCATTTCCTAATTAGGAGAATAACATGGTTGCTTGGGATCCTGCTTCCTCTTTTAACACGATTATGATGCTTTCCTCCACTAAGCCAAAAAATTATGTTATGATGGCAATGAGAAATAGGGACTACAGTAATATGAATCCTTCAACTGGTTAGGCTAGTGATTAACTTGTCAGTTATACCCCATTTTATTCGGATCCAACTCCCAATGTGATTCCTCCTGAATTTACAATTAGACCTCCCAAGGGAATTATTCATAAATCTACGTTCAACCCTCGTGTGATAGTTGCAAAAAATTAAAACATAGTTAAGGATTTGGCTCAATCTCCTCCAGTTATGTCAACCATTGAGGTGTTGCAAAAATTTCCTCCCCAGAAGAAGGCTTTACTTGCTGCCATTGGGGTTGTTGATCCTTTGTATTCTAACCTTGTAGTATTTAATCCTGATAATCATAGGCCCATACTTCCCACATAATTGGCTTTCATGATTCAGGTTGTTGTTAGAAGTAATAATATCCAGCGAAACATTGTGGGCAAAGGAGCTTCAACCTGTATCATGTCTCTTTCTTTTTGGAAGGCCATTGTTTATCCTCAATTAAATAAGTCACTGACTACTCTAAATGCCTTTAATGGAAGAGGCTTTAAGCCTTATGGAATTTTGAGTTAGCTACAAGTTGAATTAGGTGATAATGTGGTGTCAATAGAAGTAAAAGTTATTGATGGACTGTTAGATTATAATATTCTACCGGGTCATACATGGGTATACGCTATGGTTGTTGTTGTTTCAACTTATTTCAGAATGACAACCTTCTCTCATAAAGGGGACATAATGCCAATTGATAAGCTGATCTTATTTTCTAATAATTCTCAAGTTACTAGAAGCATACCTCTTGTGGAATAAACTCCACATCCATATTAGCATGTCGGGGTGGGATTGCTTAAGGATTCTTACCTTATGGGAACCTTTTCTTCTCCTCCTCCTCTTCCTTATCCCCTTCCCAACAACACGAACCTGGTTTCCTACGTCAACATGATATCTTCATGTTCTACTCCATATAATCCTTAAATAGTACCAAATGCATCTAATATTTATACCTTTGGTGACCGCATGCCCCTCAATCCTATTGAGCTTGAATATGAAGCCATGTATTCAGCTTGTTCAACATAATCTAATTTTTTTTCTTCAAATAAATTGGGTTGATCATTCCTTAGATTATGGTACATTTTCTTATCCTTTCTTCAGTACATTCTCTACTTATGAAAGAATCATGGAGATCATGATTCTAGATGATGTGCCTTGAAACGCAAATCATCATCATTCCTCCTTTCCAGGTTCTTCTGAGGGTAATCTTAGTGATATTTATTCACCCAATGTCATTGAAATGTCTACAAATTTTGTATATATCCACGCTATCAATTATGAGAATAATTTTTCGAATATTGAAGAGACTATCCCTCTTGATATTTTGATCAAACCTAGAATTGTTGAGAATGTACACATCGGTGCATCTTTCTCTCCCGATGAGATCAAGATCTATAAAGCCCTTTTCTAGGAATTTCGAGACGTGTTTGCCTAGTCATACGAAGAGATGCTAGGTATGTATCCAAACATTGTTGTACATTAAATTATAACATATCTTGATTCATCAGCGCCTACAATTGGTCCATCCAAAGAAGGTTGATGTTATTAAGGCTGAGGGTGAAAAACTTCTTCATGTTGGTTTCATCTACCAGTACCTCTAATTGATTGGGTGTTGAATATTGTTCTCATCATGAAGAAATATGGAGAAATTTGTGTGTGTGTCGATTACCGAGACATTAATCATGTGTGTCCTAAGGACAATTATCCTACCCTTTCCATCGATCAAATTGTTGATTATTGTGATGACAGTGATATATTTTCATTTATGGATGGTTTTTTCCACTATAATCAGATCAACATTCTCCCATCAAACCAACATAAAACTGCATGTATTTATTAATGGGGCACATTTTCATATCGAAAGCTCCCATTCAAATTGAAAAATGTTGGGGCAACTTTTCAGAGGGCAACGAATTATGCCTTCCATCACATTAACACATTATACGTCCATATTTGGACGACCTACCTGCCCACTCGAAACATCATGCGGATCATCCCATGTATCTTAAGGCTATATTTTTGCATTGATGACATTATAATATCAAGCTCAATCACACAAGTGTGTGTTTTGTGTGCAATATGGGCAACTTCTAGGCTTTGTTGTGTCAAAGAAAGGAATTAGTATAGATCAATTGAAAGTTTAGGCGATATTAGATCTACCTACTCTTTCCTCTCTTGTTCAGTTAAAATGAATCCAAGGGAAGGATAACTTACTACAGATATTTGCTCCAATTATGTCAAATTGACTAAAATAATTACTCGACTATTGAAGAAAGGGGTTCCCTTTCACTAGTACGACACTACCCAAAAGGCATTTGATGCTTTGAAAAGTGTTATGGTTCGATCATCATTGTTGGATCCTCCAGATTATCAATACGATTACTTCATGGACCTCATCACTGCAGTTACTAACATTGCTATGGTATTGATCCAAGAGGATGACATTGGGGATGAACATCGCATCTATTATTTGAGTCCAAAATTAAATGATATTGAAATCAAATATACTCACATTAAAACGTTAACTTTGGTGGTTATCTAAGTTGTCCAAAGGTTTTGCCACTATATCTTGATTCACAAGACAATGGTTGTTTCCGATTGCAACCCCATGGCATACATCTTGTCACGAAAAATTGTGGGGGGGGGGGAAGTATTCCAAATGGATTGTCATCCTGCAGGAATTCGATTTGGAGTGCATCAAATCCAAATCCAAGAAATCCTTAGTCTTTTTCGACTTATCTGCGACCTTTCCACTCCTGAAACTGAAACGACATCTGATGATTTTATTCCATATGATTTGTTGTTCCTGATAAATTCATTTGAACTATAGTATGGAGACATCATAATATATATCCAGATACAGAATTTCCGGCCCAATACCTCTCACTCTAAATAACGATGTATATGATATCAGGCTAAAAACTATATCATAGTTGGAAACACCCTTTATCGTCATGGTATCGATATGATTTTTCGACAGTGCCTCACTCATGAGGATGTCGAGAAAGCTCTAAAAGAATGACATGTTGGGGCATGTGGTGGGCATATGTTTGGTTATGCCACCACACAAAATATTTTACATGTTACTTTTGGCCTACTATGTTTCGCAATTGTACCCTCACAGTCCAAAAGTGTCATGCCTACCAAATATATGATCGTAAAACCTTTTCTCCACCAACTCCTTTATAGCTTGTTATCATCGTTGGACCTTTCACGAAATGAGGCATTGACTTTATGACATGTAACCCTCACTCGGTCAGGGGGCATGGCTACATCATTTTTGTAGTAGACTATTTTACCAAGTGGGCTGAGGTGATGCCTACATACAATGACACCAATGAAATCGTTTCTCTCTTTCTCTTCAATCACATAATTTCAAGGTTTGGTGTACCACAGGCTATAGTTACATACCATGGGAAGCATTTCCATAATCACGTGATGTCTAAGCTCACTGCCAAGTTGGGCCTTCACCATGAAAGCTCAAATCCATACTACCCACAGGTGAATGGGAAAGTTGAAGCAATCAACAAAGTCCTGAAAAGGATGATTCAATGCATGATAGGGATCCACAAATCAAATTGGCATATTCTCCTTTATGTAACGTTATGGGCATATTGAACCTCTATTAAGAATGCTACTGAATTCACATCATTATGGAAGAAATAATTCCTATTGAGTGTGTAATTCCATATCTAAAACTTGTTTTCGAACTCCCCCCTACCACTTCCGCATAAGAAGAGAATCTATTGCATTTGACACACTTAGATGAAACCCAATGTGATGCCACGATGTCCAATGAAGCCTGCAAGGAACACATTAAGCCATAATACGATAAGAATGTCAAGCCTCATTCCTTCTTGGAAGGTGTCCTTGCCCTATTGTATGATCAGGAGTCTTATAAGTTACGGTTTGGGAAGTTCAAGCCAATGTAGCTAGACCTTTACATTGTTAAACGTGTTCTTGCTAAAGGGGCCTGTTATCTTATTGATTTTGATGGATTTTTATTGGCACAACCAAGAAATGGGTTGTACCTTAATAAATATTATGCTTATGTCATTTTTTCATAGTTCACTGTGTGAATATTGTCTATAGGTGTGTTGAGTGTGTTTGCAATGTGTTCCCTTCAGAGTTTCATACTATTTCTGTTAATATTGCTTTACATTTGGTTCGCATATGTTGTTGTCCCTTCAACCATATTTTGGTTATGCTGATGGCGCTAGTCATAGTACTCAAAACCTTTCCTCTATAGTGTTAGTGAGTTTGCAAGGGATTTGTATCGGTCACTCTACCAATAATATCACTGAGTATAGTGTCATGATCGAGTTGTTGTTTTATGTTATTTCTCATGATATTTGTCATACAGTTGCCATACTTGACTCACAACTTGTAGTACTATACTTGACTAATGTCTATTAAGTTAGAAGTCTAACTATGATTCATATGTTCTTAAGGGTTCACCTTCTAGAAAGAGATTTTGATTATATCCAATATCAACACATTCCTATAAGTATATACACATTGACAGATGCATTGTAAAATCATTTTTTAGATAGACATTTGTGACATACATAAATTCAATTCAATTCACATCACATACATGAACAGGTTGATGGAACACATAAAGAAACACTGATAGGTAAATAGTTGTATGTATATAAAAGTTTGGTTTTACAAAAAGATGTGACCAAGACACATATGGCCACACGACCTATCATATCAAAAATACATGTAGTCAAAATATGGCTTTATAAGCCTCCTAGTAGACTAATCTTGATGGTGCTCATGATAAAAAACAACTGCGCAAGCTACTTTTCATAGCAGCTAGTTAATACACTCAAGCACTCTAATATAATTGCATTGCAGTCTCATAGGGCCCTAATTGATCCTATTCTATGGTATGCCTTGGGTCAATCCCTACATATGTCACTCAACCTCTGCAAGAGTCTTAGCCACATTGAGATCTTGTGATACCTCCCATGGCCCTGCAAAAACATGTACTCCAACCTATGCTCGTTGTGGGTCTCCAACACGCTAAAGATAGGAAAAACCTACTAGTTGAATGGGTCCAATGTCTACATATAAAAATTGATAGTTAGTCTTGGAAACATGAAAAATACCAAAAAATTGTCAAACTCAAAAATAAAAAAACAATCAAAATTATTTTTGTCTTACCTATGGCACTCCATTTCTCGCCTTTGGGTAGCACAAGCTTTGGATATTCACGATATTCTATCCCTGCATGTGGATAGTCTTAAACCATAATGAGTTGCATACGTAGCCATCGAAAGAAGACATGTGTGACACTCATGGAAGATGAACTTGCATGTCTAGACATGAGATCTACCCACCGCCTCATCCATGGAGCTCTAGGATCCGAAAGCTCGAGTGAGATATGTTGTGGGTGGAGTAATGGAATCCTCTCCAGAGTGAATGAGATAAAAATGGAACCATAGCCAAAGTTTTTCAATCGCCCACATTTGATTTGGTGATTTGTTCCTTCATGTTTTTTAATACGCTTTCACTCTAGTTGAACATTTTTGGCTCTATGCATTTTAATGCATATTTCATTTGGGACCTGTTAGCCAAATGCAAGGTAGTCTTGTCGACCAATCTAGCAATAATGAATAGGATTGTCCTAAGCGGCAAACAAATCACATCCTTTATTTCTATTTTTCAATATTTTGTTGGTTTGGATCAAGGTCTACAGTGTGCAACAATATACTCTTTGACAGTCTCTCCACCCCTCCTCGAACCAGATAGCGAGATATGAGCACCTCTCCTTGATAAACCTGTCAAGAAATAAATTTCTTCTACTTGTATGTTGAGCATGTGGTCTCCAATCCTAAAGGATTCTGCGTGCACATCCCATGTCGAGACAAGATACTCCAATAGTTCCATTTGTTGTCTCATCCCACGAAGCCAAAAAAATTTGATAAGCCTACAGTTTCTCAGTGCCTGAATGGTTGCTGGATTATTGGAAGCGTCCATGTCTTGGAATTCATGCTCTTTTTCTCGCCAAATCAAAGCCATTTTTTTACAATAGATACCTGAAACATGACAAGAAAAATCATTAGAATAAATCCCATGCAAATTCTGAAAGAAATTTGAGTGAAAGGAGTAAAACAATTTTTTCAAATGCGCTCAGCACACCCTACTAAAGGGAGATAGTGCGCTGCAGTACCCTCCAAGTTAGATTTTCACTGGCCCTATTTCGACATTCTTGGGGTGTGCTAGATCTAGGGTGCAAAATTAAAGCCACAAATCACTCAAAATATGAAAAAAAATAAATGAAATGAAAAAACGGAACCATGAAAAGAAAGAGGAAGGAAATATCTCCTACCTGGAAGAGACGACACTAAAAATGATCCACTGGATTGGACACAATCAGTTGTTGAAGATTGGGGGGGAAATACACTCACAACTCACTCACCAAGAGGTAAAAGGTGAAATGCTAAAAATTAAATTACATTTCTCCTATTTATCATTTTTAATGATTATTTAAATATATTTTATTATTTTGACCTAAATTTTACCTAATTTCACCTTGTATTAGATATGTTTAATCTTTTCGGGGATGTTCTAAGTAGGTTAACAACTGTTTTAAGGAACTTATGACGTTTTTGAGTTGAAACAAATCATTTTGACTATGGAGCATACTTTTATCACTTTTTTCGGGCTTTGTAAACTCATGAATAGGAACCCCTAGAGTCCTCTTTCAATGATTTTCAGACTCCCTAAACATGAAAATATTATCGAGCACTTATGTTTTCAAACTCATTACATTAAAGGAAACGACGTCTACTCACTATAAGCTTAACCCTTTTTCAAATTCAGATAAACTATTTACGAAAAAGGAATACCTTAGTCGAACATGGCTAAGAGGTTCTCTTGAGTATGGTTTTCTGCCTTTCGGAATTAAAAGACTATTTACGAAAAGGAACCTCTGGAGTTTTATTTTTTGCCTCTTTTTCAAACTCTCGTAATTTATATTTATTTAATAAATATAAATTATTATAAATGAAATTTGATATATTTTATTAATGGACCATTATAATAAATAATTTATATATTATTATTAAACTAATACATTTAGTTAAATTAACAAATAAGATTCTTTTATTATATAATTTACCTGATTTAGCTAATTTCTAGAAATTATATATTATTCATCTATTAATAAACAAATAAAATTAGCTAAATTAACAAATGAATTCTTTTAATATTATTGACCTAATTTAGCTTATTTCGAAAAATAATAATAAATTAAATAAAACAAGAATGTTAATGGTTTGACTTGGGTCATTAGGTCAAAATTAGCCGTTGGCAATATAGCCGTTGGAGTCTCTGCACATCCTATTTAACAAGCGAAGCTGGATTGGTTATTCAACTTGTCCTGACGATGAACCACACTGGTTGGTTCGAAATGCGTCGACAAAAGATGGTTTATGTGATTTCGCCGAAAACTCTCTAAACAATGATGGACTCGTCAAACATGACAAGACTGAACCACTCCTTCTCAAGGTTCGTTAAAAATACTCAGAGGGATTCATCTGAAGGATCAACTTACATATCAAGCATATGTTATCCTCCTCAATATTGTTAAAAAATAAAGACGTACTAACCAAAAATTGTTGGGGAAATTGGGAAACAAATTACTCTACCTATTAATGGCAATGAGTCACCCTTGAACATGACACTCTTCCACTTCATCTCCATGGTTGTTGGGTTAGGAAATTTGCTTGTCTTTTTGGTTCATCACACCATATCAAAGCCTTTGTATTCGGTTTTGGGTCAATGCTTCCAACTCCATTTATTGTCATCGATATGTTCAAGAGAAACCCTTCAGGTTATATCTGATACAATATTCCGAAGCCTTCATTCATGTCTGTCGTTCCTGAACTAGTTTCGTATCAACATCGTTTTGTCTCAAATCTTGAAACCTATTTCATGTCATTGATGGGGGATACATTAAGGCCCTCCTGTGATGGGTCGCTTCCTATCGACATCAAATTATTATCCAAGAAGTTTCCTTAGAAAATCCCTTTGGTACCTTGGGGTTTAAATACATCAATGGGAAGTTTCCTCACTCTCGACAACAAGTTTTCATCATTGGCGTTCCACTGAAATATTTTGTGTGGTGTTTGACTTCAACTCATTCATTCACACCATATGGATTGTACTATGGTACATTGAGATCGACTAACATCATCAATGATTTATCTTGCGTCTATTAATGAATTACATCACTGGGAGGTAATCAAACGGTGTCTACCATGTTCGACTTCAGCTCACTTTTTTCATGGTTAGACTCGTATATTTTAAAATCGAGTGAACGAGATAAAAGAACCAAGATCTAATTTCATCCATTCGAGCTGCGATTTCAGGATTAATACAAGATTACAAAGTATGATGATTATGACTATACAGACAGTCATCCCGGCATGGGTCCACTCTCTCTCATCAGTGGACACAACTTCTTGATCATTGTACATGTAATGTTAGCTTATGTGTTGAGCATGGGCATGCCTCCCTTAAAAAAAATATCATGATGAAAATATATTGTAACAAATGATGGTCTCAACCAGTTGTTTTTGATTCAGAATTGTCACAAGGTACAACACTTCAGCCATCAACTGTCGTTTCAGACTTTGTACTTTGTGGGCAATCTATTATAGGCCATTTTGTCACATCTGGTCAATAGGCTTGCAAACTAGATCAATCAATATCCGTGAACATGTTGTCATCATCCCTTCACAAATCCCTAAGAAATAAATTTCCAAAAACTTTGAGTTTCTGGGATTAATAGCTCAAAATCAATGTTTTTATCCCCATCTCACCCTATCCCTTTAGTCACCTGCATTCAATGTTGTTTTCTCCTTTCTGCACTAGTACGGGCCAGCACTAGTTTCTCCCTTCAATAGGTGTGCTGATTCTAGAAATTCAGGAAAATTATAAGTAATTCTGAAGCTTCCTCTTCTATAATATTCCAATGGTTGTTTTAACAATTTATCATTGATAAGAAGCTCGAATCCTGTTTGATCCTACCGTGGAGAATTCACCTCTTATTTGTTGAGGTCATCTTCCCATCATAAGTGGATCTCAAACTCATTATGGTAAATCCTAAACTACCATCCATCTCCTATAAATTTACTGCCATCCATAGTTGTTGAGCCTCAAAATTAATCTTTCCCTAGCAACTCTTCTCATTCCTTTTCTTTGTTTTTCCATAAGAAAGATGCATTCTCATCACTAATAACTGGTATATACTGTCTTGAGGAGGACATTTAGTGATTTACATGTTAAGATTTTTATGTTTTGCTGTTTGAATAAATTTTGTATATTAGCTACGGAACGCAACCTATTTTGTAGCCAGCCAGTTGTTCCGCAGCTACGTCCATGCTCTAATAGGATCCAAGTGTCATAAGGAGAAACTAGCCACATGGGCAACTTTGAAATCATCATGACATGGACCTTGTCCTATTCATCAGCCCACGTTGACAAAGAAGATGGCATAAGACTGCGGTCAATGGATAAGTCAAACAAAAAGAGACCGAGGGTAATAGGACTCCATTTCGTGGTTGATTAATGCGTTTCATAGTGATGGGAAGCTTTATCCGAAGCAACTACCTGTACCTACGAACTCCAACAGCCACCTGTAAAAACAAATCCAACAACCACCATGTCTTGGATTTATTTCTCCAGCAGCCGAGGAAGAAATTCCACATATCTGTCTTCTACGTGTTTGGTTGTAGCATGCTTTTCTCCACAAACAGTTATATGATTTTTCTTATAAATACCTGTGTAAAGGACCGAAGAAGTTAGTTATAGTTTTAATGTGAAATTGAAGTTCTAGACTCTGTAATTTTTGGGCGTTTTGTGCCCCTGTTTCAATATGAGATGACCACATGTTTTTATGAACATCTGAAGGGGTTTTCTTGGATTTTATTGAGCAAGTGTAGTCTAATAAGTTTCAGAGGGCCCCTGCATTGAAGAATGTTTCATTTTATTTATTTTTCTTCTTCTTGTTAACTAAAATTCATCATTTTATTTCTAAAACAATGTTTATAATCATTTTCTTACTAACAATTTTTATAATGCAATTTCAATCATTTTCTTACTAACAATGTTTATTTTTTAGAGTAGTTTCCATTAGCTTGATTTCTTTTTAGTTCTTATCAGTAGTTTAGAAGATAGAACTCAATAGTGTAATCTTGTTTCTTCAATTGAAAACTAACCTTGTTTCAGGATGAGAGTAGGATTGAAGAATGATAAGGATACATTGTTGGATAGTTTACTTCATTCACTGTTTTGCTAGTTTAAATTCTCAATTAAACTGATCAATGTCATTTACTGTCTTTGCCATTTCATTTTTAGTTTAAAATACTAACTCATGGTGTTAATGAATTTTTGTGGAAAACAATCAAAGAGAATTAGAACAGTTGGTGAGGGAGCGCGCTGTTAAGGTGCTTTGTATGCAAAAGGTCACCGGTTCTAGTCTCGTCGATCCCAAAAATCCAGCATGGTTTCCACTGGTGTGGCTCAGGCCGGGTGCAATCCCCGGGTGATTTTGACGGCTTAGACGCCCCTGAGTCGTGGCCTCTCAGCCACAGGGTAAGAGTGATTTTTAGGATTCACCCACTTATCAATAAAAAAAAAGAATGTTTGTGGAAAACCCTTCAAGTTGATAATTCATCCTTAACTAAGTGGTTGAACATTTCATCTATGCAATGAATTATTTCTGCATCTTTGTATTTGCTTTCTCTTAGATTAATGAAGTACATAATTACTTGAATGTCATCCCAAGGAGACTTTCTCCCAAAATTGAGAGGCAGAGTAACCAAGTATTTCATTTAGTTTTATTTCTGTAATTAGTTAGACATCAATTGCAAATTTCACTTTCAGTTTTAATTCATGATATAGAAATACTGGTAAAATAAGAATAGAAACTTTGTTTTGATTTCTTTCTTAGCTTTATTTCCATATCTTTCTTAGCTTTGTTTTCATTTTTATATTTTGAATAGTCTCTAAGAAAGTTAGATTTAGTTTTGATAATTTACATTATACATCATTAGTGTTATAGACATATTTGGGCACTTCAACCCCAAACTTATATGTCGATAAACTAGGGCTCTTCAACCGCTAAAAGAGTTGTTTTATACCCTAAAAGAAAATGGTCATCTGATTACATCATTCCCTAAAAGTTCCACCTGAGAAACCATCCAGAAATGGCCTAAAATGAACCATAATGACTGCTCCACTGGCAAGGTGCGATGCATACTAAGTGTTACACTGCCCAGGTGCGATGCATATTGTTTGGGCTTTCTATAGGGTGCGATGGGTGAGGATGGAAAAATGTCCGAGACAGTTTGCTAGGTGGTTGCTCATGGAATCTTCTAGAAAATTCTCCTATGACACTTGCCTCTCTGAATTCGCCCAAGGATGAGTAAGAGATCCAAGAAATCTCCAAGTGGAACCAATTGTAACAAGTGCAATGACACTAATCAAAACCTAGATATGACTCACACCCTTGCACACATCTATAAATGGATCCCTCATCTAAGAGATCCAGAGGCTAGAATATTGTGAATTGCAAGGAAGTGCTGATAGTTTGTAATTGAGGAAGGAGCATTGTATTGTTGGTGCGATCTTTCTATTCATGAGGGTGAAGAGGGATTGATGCTGGATAGACAACTAGGTTGTAATCTCGCTCTATTAATAAAGTTCTCAAGTTTTTTTTTTCATATGATTGTGCAATTGTGGAAATGTTATCATTTGTGATGCTATTGTATCTTTATCATATATCTGATTCTGTAATGTTTATGATATAATAGATCAAGATGCTTTGACGGTTCTTTTTTACTGTGTTTCTAAAGGTACTCTCCAAGTGGGATAAGTACGGGGAGGAGTTGCAAGCTCTATCAAGGGGGAGAGAGATCAAGCAAGGGATTAAGCAGAAGTTCCAAGTTGGTTCCATTACCTTTCTCTTATCTATTATACATAGAAGAAATCGTTGAATTGCTTTAAACTGTTGTTTCTAGGGTAGCTGCCAAACCTAGAGGGCTAGTCGTTTGAAAAGACACTAGTTTTCTTAGAAACAAATTGGTGACTCCACTGGGGAATGAATAGATGTTTGTTTGTTGTTATTATTTGTTTTATAAACTATATACAAAGCTTGAAGTCAACCAGGTATCCTTCGAACTGCTCTTGCTTTGCAATTTCACAGTAGATGAATGCTGCTTCAGTCAATCTCTGGTTTAGTTTATGAATTAATCATTTGACTTACAAGCATTCTAGATGCCCTTTTGGTATCTCAGTAACCTCTCAAGACATTCCTCTGTACTTTTCTCTTTACTATCCATCATAGCTCAGCTTAACTCACTGAAAATAGTTGCACATTTGAGCCAAAACCCATTTCAGTTGTGCTCCCTGGCCCATCGCACTGTGTGTCACTGTAACCCAGTATGCATCACACCTCCTGAGTGTGTAAAGTGTGATGCATCCCTGTTTCTGTGAAGCCCAGGTGTGATGACTAACTGAACTATTTCCATTTTAGAAATTGGGGGTTTTTGACCTTGTTTTTAGTTTTGTTTAGTTGTTTTGCTGCCTATGAACAATGCCTCCTTACTGAAGCTTACTTGCATCACATAGATCAGCCTCCATTAGATTAGGATTAGTAAATGTTTTCTATGTATTTTTTCATCATTTACAATCCTTTGTCGAAAAGTTTCTTAAATCGATTTGTCGCCTTGGTACAAAAAGTGTCATAATTGTCATTTTTGTGTCGAAAAGAGAAGTGTCATGGATTCTTCCTTCCCTGGATAGTCAATTGAACTTTTCGTCATGTATTTGATTTGATTTGCTTTGATTTGAAGTGTTGAAAACATTTTTTAATTCAAAATTGAAAAGTTTCATTTAGTCTTCCTTTCTCTTTTGAAGAAGAAATTGTCGAAAATGTCATTTTGAAAGAAGTGTTTCAGATCTTTGTTGCATTTAGTTTCCCTTTTTGGCATTTTTTACATTAAGGAGAACAAAAAACAAATACATGCATTTGCATTTGCATTTAGTTTTAGTGCGAAAAATGATTTAGGAAAATGCACCAGTGTGTGCTCTTTGCTCTTTATTTGAAAGAATTGTAATCTCCTTTCCCTAGTAGCTAGGATTTTCATTGCTCAAAATAAACAAAGATTGTTTATCATTGCAGATTTCATTTCAGGAATCTCAAATAAACATCACGTGGTGAACCATTGAAAGGAAAAATTTAAACAAGATCAACTCTAAAATAAATTTCAATGAACCTAACAATGCTTTGAACTTAATGCAACATATCTAGAGGTCTAGGATAGAGACGTCTTCTGGCGTCGTAAAAACTAGTAACTATCATTTTCATTGAAGGTTGGGTGATTCCTCCTCCTTGATACGACAAGTGCTAGCACAGAATTTTGCTCCTTGTACCGTCGAGTATATATTGGGAGACCACAATAAGCTTATATCCTTTATCCATAGGAAGCCGAGTCTGTCTCCTTATTGATCGCAATGCACTAAACACAACATTTGGGAAGATTGATTGCCGTACATAAGTCCTTGGTAATTTCTCTTTAATTTGTCACCAAGGTGTGTATTTCGATTTTGCGATTGGTTTGGTAATCTCTCTGTCTAGATTCTCCAGAGTAGTCAATTTCGTTCCTTTTCGACTCTTTAAAAGAAAAGGTCCATCTGAGCATTTGTCACTTCAGGCTCATTAAAAATGGAAGGAGACTAGAGTCATCTTTATCTTTTTCTTGACTCTTAAAAACTTAAAAATCAAAGTTGTGTCAAAGTTTCTTTAAAATTAATTGAATTTGGAATAACATCCCTATTCCTTAGTTGATCTTAGGTTGAGATACATGGAGACAAATTTGGGATCCACCAATCAAGGAATCCCTTTTGAGGGGAATACTAGTCCTTTTTCTTCTTTGGGAAATATTGGTGTTCCATATATGGCTACATTGTCCCTTCTGGGAATTACCATTGGCATGACAGTATGGCTGTTTTCAACCTCTGTGGTTCAAAATGTTGTGATTCCTCCATAATCGAATCAACCTCCAGTTGATACTGAAGTTGACCCTTTGCCTTCTTCTTCGTTTGTTTCTCCCTCCCCTTCTTCCTCTTCGCTTGGTGAAAGTAGTGATGCTAGTAACCTGAAGGCTAAGAAGAAGAAGAAATGGAAGGAAAAGAAAAAGAAGCCAATTCAGCAAGGGGGCAACCAAGCAACCATTGCTTTGAATGCATCATCTAGTGAAAATCTGCACATTAAACTTGCCAAAACCAATTTTTCATGCGTAATTTGTGCGGGTGACCATTTTTCTCGAGACTATCCTTATTTTCCTCAGATCTTGAGAGAATGGTCTCCCTGTTCACACTATCCTGTGTCATCAACTTCTGGAGATCATGTTGATAACACACCTTCAACTAGTGATAGTAAAGTTCATGGATAGACGAGAAATGTTAGGTTTCCATGTAGGTTATGTGAAGGGAACCATACCTTTCACCTTTGTCCTTTTTTGGATGAAGCCAAAAGAGTGTTGGATAACCATCCTGCTTCACCACAGTGACTTCCATCTAGCTACAAGAAACTCTCCCCAAGTCCTTTACTAGTTGAAAAACCGACTGACTTAAATCAACCATCGGTCGAAACCACTCTCTCTGAAAGTGAATATTTTGAGTCTATACCTGACCAAAATCAACAGGTCAAGGTAACAGTTGACCCAATTCCACCTTCAGATAATCGTACCTTTCCCGAAGAGAGTGGAAATGATACCGTTCAAATTCATTTTGTTACTTCAGATTCTAATGAACTTGAGGGCGATTCGCCTATTCTACCTAGACAAGAAGAAAGCCCTCCAATTCTCATAACTCACGGGGTTAATTCACCCATTTATTCGGTACCCCCTCCAAGTAGTCTAGTCACTTCCTTTGATTGGAATCAACTAGCAAGATTTTGCCTTCCTTCTTGTGTACCTTTCAGGATCATAGTACAAGTTCGTAAAATGAGCATGTCTGGTACTATTATAGATGAAGGGGCATCAGTGAGTATCCTTTCCTCAACTTCTTGGAGAGCACTTGGCTCGTCATCACTTATGTCTGTTACACAGAATCTGTTAGGCTTTAACAAAAGAACCAATCAACCGTTAGGGATCCTTCCTAAGTTACCGATCACTTTGGGAGGGAAAACCGTTCATCTGAATGTGATGGTAGTCCCAAGGCCATTATATTACAACTTACTCCTTGGACGTGACTATGTTTATAACATGGAAGCTATTGTTTCAACACTCTTCCAAGTGATGCATTTCCTGCATGAAGGCAATATTGTCACCATTGACCAACGTTCATTTCCCGGTCCAAGCATAGCTCCAAGTCAATAATCATCCCTAAATGGTTCTTTTACATCAATGGTATCACTTAAATCTTCATTCCATCCACCTAATCACCACGAGTAATCTAGTGAATGTAATGAAGCTTAGGGGGCATGCACCCTTGTCTATTCTGGATGCACCCAGTTGTAAAGGTAAGTTTCCTTGTAGTTATGTGATTGGTTTGTCATGCCGGTCTGACACACCATTCACCTTTGTCTATTCTGGACGAAGCCAAGGAGGTGTTTTGTCTATTCTGGACGAAACCGTCCTGGCTAACCACATAAATTTCCATATGGTTACAGGAGATTCTCCTTTTCATCATGCTGGGGGCATGCAAACCATTTTTTCCCATTTTAAATTTTCATTTTCAATTTGTAGTTTTGCCTTTTTTTTCAATTTTTAGTTTTGTCATTTTCAAGCCTATATAAAAAATAAAAAAGAACTGCAACCAAGCATGGTTTTTTCTTTTCAAGCTTGTGTAAAAATGAAATCAAAACCAAGCATAGTTTTCTCATTTCAAGCTTGTGTAAAAAGGAAACCGAATCCAAGCAAAAATTTTTCATTTTAAGCTTGTGTAAAAATGAAATTGACACCAAGCATAGTTCCCCCATGGTTCAAGCTTGTAAAAAAATCAACCCACCCTCAAGTAATTAACCTTTGTGATTACCAATCTATCAGCCTTTTGAGCTTTGGTTGTGTACTTCTCATCACCTCCATTCTTTTGGCCGATCATACGCTTCCACTTGGTTGTTTACCCTTTTTGAGGAATAGTTGCGATGATCAGGGGCTCATGTCCCAAGTGTCAAAAAATTCTCAAAATTGAAAGTGATTAAAATTGGCTCGAACCTGAAAAACCAGATAGAGCTCGTCCTCCTGATTCCGGCGCTGCAAACGGTTCGAAAAATGGTCGCCGTATGTGAAAGTTATGGCAAAAACAAAATCCCCAATGACCCTTAATTTTTGAATTTTCAAAAAAAATTAAAAAAAGAATATTCCATTAAAAACTGCCACGTAGCAAGCCCAGAGGCCGCCACATGGCCCAGGATGATGTCAGCCATGTATTGGGGAGCGCATATCAAAATTTTGGTGGGTTGGTGATTCGAATACCCGACCTACCATACACGAAGCCAAAGCCTTACCGTTAGGCCACGGAAGGAGGAGTTGAAAACTAATGAACACGTTTAATATTTGAAGTTTAAACTTGTGACGGGCGGGAAATTTGGGGGGCCAGCCCTCCCATTCATATGACCACGCGCTTGGAACCAAGGGCCAAACCAAACCAGGCGCGGAATCCGATGATAACTGCAACCCGTTCACATTTGCAGTTTCAGCCGGCGGTTAAGGCGTGATTGGCGGGACTTTTGGCGGTGGCGCCAAATTTGGCGGGCACCCAGATTTGGCGGAGCTCCACTAAAGTTAGCTGGAGGCCTTTTAGGGAAACTGGCAGTTTCCATTAAATGGCCATAACTTTGGCTAGGAAAGGCGGTTTTGGACGGATTTTTTTTTTGATTTTGGGTATTTTGTGTTGGCATTATGGTTCTGGTATGATTATATGTTTCAGATGTTGTACTTGATGGCAACACCCATGGCATGGCTCCCATTTTGATAAAAATAAAGAAGTACGCAGGAGAACAGTTCAGGAGGTGCGTACCCGCAGGCATGCCATGCAGGGAGCGCGTCCAAATACGCGGATAACCCATCCATGAGATGCGTACCCCAGTGCACACATTCCAAGGCAGTTAAGCGCCCACACGTGGGGTTTTCTCATGGTATTTAGCCAACAGTATTGGGTTATCATGGTTTTGGTCTGTGGTATTGATTATTTTATTATTATTATTGAGCCCCATGATCCTTGATTTGAGGAAGAGCTAGCCTATATAAAGCAAAGGAGATCATTTGGCTTGAGTATCTTTTGGGGTGATTGAATATCTTAAGATCTGATTTATTGAGTTCTCGGTTCTTAAAAGATTGATCTATAAAGGAGAGGTTAGAAGCGAATCTGCGAAGGGTAATCTCTGGAGCACAAGTTCAGATCTGAGCATCTGAGGTTATTTCAGCCCTAGTCCAAGGTACGCAGAGACGCCGAAGGTTCAATGCGTGGGTACGCAGAGGCGCCGAAGGTTCTGTGCGTGGGTACGCAGAGGCGCCGAAGGTTTTGTGCGTGGGTACGCAGAGGCACCGAAGGTTCAGAGCATAGGTACGCAGGGCAACAGTGGTTCAGGTGCGTGTCTTCTGGAGCAGCACGCGGTGCGATTATTCTTTCGGGTGCGTACCTGCTAGGAAGTACGCGGCGCGATAGTGCCATTGGGTGCATACTGTACGTAGATCAGTGAAAGGACCAGTGCGTGGCCACGCTGTTCAGCAGAAGGAGCTCTGCGGGTATACGCAGAGAGGCAGAGGGTGAAGTGCGTAGCAGCGCAGGCCTGTAAAAGGGAAAACCGCGTATCTGAGTTAAGATCTTCTGTTGGTTGAATTTTTCTGTTGATAAACTGTTCTGGGTTCTGTTCTGTTATTGCTGATCTGGTTAATCCAGCTGACTGTATAATTTACATGTACTTGATGATCATTTGATGTATATGGATCCATTTTGAAAATTTATGAAAAGTGGTCCTTGAAAAGAAGTAGGGGGTTGTAGCTCCCTTCCAGGAGAGACTGGAAAACGAGAGAGAGTTGTAGCTCTCTGCAGGTTGCAGCCTGCGTACTGGTAGAGGACTGCACCAGTACAAGACCATTGTAAAAGGAGTTTCTAATTTGAAAGAAGATAGAGACATATTGCAGCAGGTGGTTTTCACCCACATTGGGTTTCCACCTTATATCTGGTGTTCTTTGATGTGACTGTCTGCTTTTCTTGTTCATGCTCATTATTTGTGGTATTGGTATGCAAAAATAATTCAAAGTATAAATAAGAAAGGTTTGGTAAATTAATTAGATAATACTGATTCACCCCCCCTCTCAGTATTATTGTCAACAATTGGTATCAGAGCAGGTCCTTCAGAGAAGCTTGATCGCTTGAAGGTAGATCGTTCATCATGAGCAACTACGAGAGAGAAGCATCAATCAGGCCACTGGTCTTTGATGGGACAAACTTCAATTATTGGAAGGTAAGGGTTACTGCCTATCTTCAATCTCTTGGTACAGAAGTTTGGAACATTGTAGAGACAGGCTATGCTTTTCCTTCAACTACTCCTACAGATGCAGACGAGAAAAAGAAGTATGAAACAAATGCTAAAGCAGTCAGTACTCTATTAGGATGTATATCCCAATCGGAATTCATGAAGGTAATGCACTATAAATCTGCAAAAGAAATATGGAAAAAAATTGTCACAAGCTATGAAGGAGATGAACAGGTAAAGCGTGCCAAACTTCAAACTCTCAGGATTCAGTATGAGACTCTCAAGATGTATAATGATGAAAGTGTGGCTAACTATTTTCTTCGGGTAGATGAAGTTGTTTATTGTATGAAAAATCTAGGTGAAGAAATAAAAGAGGCTATTGTGGTTGAAAAGGTGCTAAGATCATTGTCCCCCAAGTTTGAATCTAAAGTATCAGCAATAGAGGAAAAAGAAAATCTACGAATTCTTACTATGTCTCAGCTACATGGAATTCTAACTGCTTATGAAATGAGAAAGGGAGGTCCATCAGATAGAAGAGAAGCTGCTTTCAGGCATCAGGCAAAGGAGATTATTATGAAGCAAGCCACGTCCCAGAAGAAGAGGAAGAAGAATCAAACTTTGTCAGAAATCTTCAAAGGGGTTCTGGAAGGTTCAGAGGTAAGTTGCCTTTTAAAGGCTTTGCTTGTGGAAGAGTAGGTCATTATGCTGCAAAATGTCCTTATAAGGATAAAGGAAAGGAACCTGCTAGATGGAACAAGAAACAGAGTGCAAGTAAGAAAAGCTACTACACTCATGAAACAGTGATGGTCTATCAAACAGTGATGAAGATGAACGAGGTAATGAATATAAATTGTTAATGGCATTTGAAGATGATGATTATATGGATGTTATAGATGTGGATTACTTTCATGAAGAAATTACTAAACTTAAGAGATGTATAGAAGAGAAGAATATGATCATTGATACTCTACAATTTTAAATTGATGAAAAGGAAAGACATCTTGAAAAATTAGAAGGTGAAATTGTTGGTCTTAGAAAAGAGATTGAGAAAACAAAAGCTATTAATTTTAAGTTTGTCAAAGGATCTGAAACTTTGGATGAGATTATCAATGTGCAGCGGTCTCCTCTAAACAAGACAGGTCTGGGCTATAATGGAGAAACTTCTCAAGCATCCACCTCAAAAAGTTATCTTGAAGCAGCAAGACGAAATGAGCAAAAGCACAATGAAGACCATCAGGTAAAGCAGGGACGAATTGCAAACAGAAACTATTAGGGGCAATCCATCTTAAGGGTGAACAAAAGCTACAACCAACCACAGGTAAAATCTTCTCAATTTGGTTCAAGAATAGATGACAAAAGAAGTTACAATCAATTGACTGGTAGATTCGATAACCGTAGAAGTTTCTTCAATGGACAATGCTTTTCCTGCCATAACTTTGGTCACAAAGCAGCTC